>JAKTQE010000035.1:0-101768 GCA_030579315.1 Kluyveromyces siamensis
AATAATAATAATAATAATAATAATAATAATAATAATAATAATAATAATAATAATATTACAATCCTCTACGTAGTTTACGTGGCGGTAAATATTGCGCTAGTTTTATGGGTGACCAGGGTTGGTGTCAGGCCATGCTAAAATATGCCTTGGTTTTCTCTCCTCACGTTGTTCCTCCTCCTCTTCGCGCTTTTCGAACAACTCAGAAATTTTTTTCGGGTTATGAACATGCTTCTTATATTCATCTTTGAAACCTTGTAAAAGCTGTGATAAATGAAGAATCAAATTCTTCCTCAGAGATAAATCAGGTATTGTTGTTGATTCTAGTATTCTTGTCAAATTTGAAACCAGCTTAAAACATTCCTTTGATTGCTTGTCGGTTCTACCTAAAATATCATTTGGATTAACGGCGACCAATGCAGCATAGTATAGCATGATATATATATGCACAGGAAAAAATTGGAATACTTTGGTCAAGTCTTTGTCTTTTGTGATAAGTTTTAGGAGAGAAACTGCTGCCGACCTCGATACTTCTTTGGTTGCTTCCAATTCCGTATCAGAGATTGGAATATGTCCATCTTCGCCGTTTGGATGCCACAATTTCATGAGTTCAATCTCAAAAGGACTTTCTAAAAGATGTGATTTCTTACCTTGTAATAATGCTCTTGTATTAATATGCATCCGCGCAAAATTATAGTAAAGTAGCGTTGACTTTAAACACCAGGGATCATTTTGAACTTTGACATTTTGCAAAGCAATTGTCCACGATATCATCCACTTATCTAGATCCATGTTACTTTGCCAAGGAATTCCGAATTTTTCACTTGGTAATAACGCCATCGTCGCTTCCAAGGACTCCGTGTGTAATGTTGACAATTCGGTGTTCTTGTTATGAAAAACAGATTCCATGGCCATATGATATTCGAGCTGTGTCAAAAGACGGAGATTTTGTAAAGTTGGCTCCTTTAAAATAAATTTTTTATTGTCAACCTCATTTAGTAGCTCTAGTTGTTTATGGGTGGCAATATGTTGATTTGTTCGCGAGTTTTGGAACAAAGCTTTCTTGAAAAAATGATTTTTATTTGTTTCTTCATCCAAATATTCTATAGTACGCTTTCTGGACCCCTTTATAAGAGGTTCCACATCTTTGTAAATAGATGGGCTTTTATGTGTTGTTAGATTTTCTGTTCCATCGAGGACATACAATAAACACCAGAGCTTTTCTAATCTAGAAGATTTGAGCTGATCGACCCTCCACGTCCGTGCGAGTTGCAGCGCCAAACCACTAAACATTCTGGCTGAAGAAAGCCAAAGGGATGCAATAACTAATCCCAAAATAGTATGTTCAATATCGGTGTTAGTTTCGGCGTTGATCAATACTCTGGATGCAAACCAATCTAGAGAATCTCGGAGGGCTTCGAATCTCTCAGCCAACAATGGATGATAACCACAAGAAACTGTACAAATCGATATTAGTAGCAGTGGGCTTTTTTTCCAAAGTTTTTCAACGTCTAGTGCATCAAGGATATACCCAAAAAGGTGCGGACTGAAGTTTTTAATGAAATGATCTAACAGCATACCAGCTTCATCTTTTGTTATTATGTTATCAAGCCTGAAATCTGTGACTAATTTACCTTGTGCTAAGGATTGTTCTCTGATGTTGTCTACCAAATGTTGGTTTCGCTGCTGTTTATTTTGTTGACTATGCTGTTTCGAATGGTTTTGCTGAAGAGCTTGGGCCTGTGAAGCACTTAATGACGACTCAAGTTCCGATAAATTGGGAAGTTGGGGGATTTGTGCGTTACCTTGTGTATTCAATAAGCTAGTCGCTAATGACGCGTGTGTATTAATTTCGTTCTGTAAAAAGTCCATACGGGATTGTTGTTCTATGCGATTTGTTTGAAGCACTGATAGAATGTTTTCTAACGTATTTTCAAACGAATTTAGACGTGAATCGACCGAATGTGCCCAACCGTTGTTTATGGAGCTATAATTATCCATTTTATTCAGTTTTTGAGGAACTGTGCTTTGCACTATGCTAGGTCTAATATCACTATTAGAAAATGATGACTGCATGCCCGAAAACGCCGCAGAAAGCGCACCCGAGTTTTGGAGTAGTTCAATAGGTATGGGCGAAGGTACTGATCTTCCTTCGCTTGCGTATTGGCATACTATTCCCAGTTTCAGACATCTTTTACACGGCAAAGACGTGGTATATTCACATTTCACCTTGGCTAGTTTGCATGATGCACATGGTTTGGTGCGTTTTCTTATCTCTGGTGGCATAGATGTCTGAAGTAACTTGCGCAGCTTAGGATTTGTAGCTGACTTATGGTTTGCTTTTCATATCTCATTCTTAAACGACTTACTGCAAAAATAAAAAGCTCTTAAAGCCTTTCTTTCTTTTCGCCTGCTATCAAAAAAAAAGGTTCCACGAAGGGTTTGATGAAATAAGTCCAACAAGTTCTACTCTTTTGTACGGATATCGCTCATCCTATATCACTGTAACTGAGCAAAATTGGGTGAAACCTCTTATATATTGCGAATATAACAATCCAAATACCATGTCCAAACAAGCTTTGCAGAAATTCTACAGTCCGAAGAGACTATACTTTGTGTGTGGTAAAGTGCACCAAGACGGACATTTTGCGAATAGGATAGTACATTGGTTTGTACAACATGAACTTCCAGTAATACCGATAAATCCAAAAGGAGGTGAAATTGACTTGAGCGTAGACTCCTTCACTGTTAACTTCTCAAAAGGACACAAATTGACCATCGAGAAATCGATCCTTGAGGGGTTACAACACTACCCTAAAAAAGACGAAATCGATGGTATAAGTGTCAATTTCGTTACACCTCCAGCGGTCACACTTTCTATTTTGTCAGAGCTCAAGAAATCATCCTGCCATGTCGTTAGTGTTTGGTTTCAACCGGGATCGTGGAATATGGAATGTGTGGAATTCGCGAACAAGGAATTAAGGCTGCCAGAAGAACGGGTGATAAATGACTGTATCTTACAGAATGGACATGCCAACTATACCAAAAGTATGTTATGATATAAGTTGTAAAATTGAGTATATACCGTTAGAGAAGATGAGAAGTTGAGTGTTACTTAAGCTGTCCTGTTGGGCCATGGTTGGAAAGAGAAATTGTCCCCGAAAAGTATCATAATTTTTGTATCACTAGGTATAGTGTAACATCTAGCAAGATTTATCGTCAAAGACTGAGGTGTACCACTACGTGATATAATATATTTAAGGAACCAGCACACTTTAATGTGTGGGTTAAATTCAGTGAAACTTTTTGAAAATTAACCCTTGAAGCTGTTTGGTGAAGGATCGTCTGACGTTTCTTAACTTGAAGTTCAATTGTTAAAACGTTTTGTGAAGTTACAAATAATGATACAATCTATGAACCATACTTCTGAAGTCCGGATACGTACAATATGGTGATGTTAGAAAGTCCTTTTTTCGATTCTAAACCTGAATTTGAAAACATAGCATCCAGGGTTGTTGATGAATTAGATTATTTGCTGCAAAATAGCGAGTATTCAATGCTAAATTGCGGTGGAACTGACAAATATGTGCATGAAAAATCTTGTGAGAACATCCAAAATGTACTTTCAATGGATTTTGGAGGGAGCACAGTAAAATATGCTGTAATTCGGAAGAGAAGTTTAGATGTGCTCTACAAATTTCAGTATGAAATAACTCGTAAGTTTGTCGACTATAGATTTTTTGAAGATATCATATCAAGCGCTCTAAAAGATCTGAATATGATAAACGGCCTTTTTTCGGCACAAAGTTATGTTCCTGTTGTGGTAACCTTCAGTTTTCCGCTCGATTCAAATTATCGAATAAAATCAATGGGAAAGGGATTTCACTTACATGGTGAGATAAAAGAGTCGAACCTGCTTAAAATATTGCAAAAATGTTTTTCCGAATCAAATCTGACAACTCTCCCAACATTTACGGTTGTGAACATTGTAAATGATTCAGTTGCTGTCCATTTGTGTAACAATTCTCAAAATATTCGGTCCGACATATCTCTGGTTCTTGGAACTGGGATAAATGCCTGTTTTCAATTACCGAAAGATCGACTTCCAACATGGAAAAAGCTGGACGATAACCAAAATTTCTATGTGATAAACAGCGAAATTGGATTTCTCGGTGAAGGTTATTTACCACTTACCCAATATGATTATGGTAAAGATTTTAAAACGGATCCATTTATGCCTTGTGAGTTTCTCACAAGCGGCAAGTGGATATCTTTCAGCTTGATGCAGATTTTGAAGCAAAATAAAGTTGACACCAACGGAATTTCGGAGTGGGATGGAATAAAAATATGCCAAGCACTTGATGGCAGGATTGTTGTATCCGACCAGGTACTGAACATAATACAGATCCTTATACGAAGAGCTGCGAACATCGTATGTGGCCTTATCCTTGGAATTGAACGGTTCTTGAAAGGTCCTGCCTTCATTAAAGGTGATAATGAAATCCGCGTAAGTTACGTAGGTAGCTTTCTACACAAGTGTCATTATTATAGAGAACAGATACGCGCACATTCAAGACAGAGGATCAAGTTGTACTTTTTAGAAGACAGCAACTTAGTTGGCCCCGTGGTTACTTTATGAAACTAGATAGTGTTCCTTTTTCCAAAGAATTTTGTAAACCTTTAACCATATAATGTCTCCTAGCACCAAAGGCATTGCAAAATGTCTAGAGGAAAGACGGCTCACTGCTTTGAACGTTTTCTATCCTCTCAAAATACAACATAACCAACTAGCGGATATTTCTTCGCGAAGAAATGGTGCCATTGATGAACCCTCTCCCTGCCTGTATCATCCAAACCGGAAATGTCCCAATCACAGTCCAACGTACTAGTGTAGCTGGCATGATCAAATATTCCGAACTGAAAGTTATTCGAACAGTCCTTCCCACTGAACTTCCTATAAGGCCCCCACTTACCGTACAGGTGCCTCGATGAGGAAACATCAAAAACACTACCATTGATTGCAACCACTATAGGAATTTCCGTACTTCCCTGCTCTCCAGAAAACTCACCTAATTCTTCAGGGGTAAAAGCATGCGGCAATGCATAGTCATTAGCGACCCAAAAAAAATCCAATTTCCGCCTCTCCTCCCTTGTTCCATTATCTACTTTACTTCCTTTCTTGAATCCGGTAACCCAGTTTCCAGTCAATATCCGTAGAACAACTTGAGAGGCGATGAGAAGCCCAACCACAATTTTAAGTATATCACTCAGCCCAAAATGTGAACCATCTAACTCATCGTTCTCCACAGTTTCACTCCTTTCATTTCTCTTCATTCTTTTGATGATACCTTCACCTTGCGGAATATCTATAACTTGTCTATGGATGCAGCGAAAATATAACGCCATTCTGTGAAGCACCACTTAGATTTACTGAAAAAAAAATATTTTAGGCACCTATCTGCAATATAAATCCTCAGAGTTCTGCTTTTTTTTTCTTACACCTGTTTTTGATATAATATGCTCTTTGTAGAGCCCCTATTCTTAATCTACGCATATTCAACTCTACAGTATGTCGATAGACCATTTATCTTGTTAACTAAATTTTTGATCTTAGACTGGATATTTCTCTGAGTATCTATATATCTATACATTTTATTTTTTGAAAAATACAAAAGACTGGCAGTTTACATTCTCACCGTATACAGTCTGCAGTAAACCACAGGGTTCTGTTCTTATCTAAGAGCACTCGAGGTTCCAGAGAAGAAACTCTCTGGCAGAAAATTGCTGGTGTACGAAGATTCTACACTAGTCAGGATTAGAAAACTTTGTGCATTAAGAAATTTGAAGTACATTTTACGTTGTCAGGGTATTTATTGTGGGGTGAATTGAATTAAGTGATTCAGGTTTTAGCGGAATAATAATTGTTAGGATGTTCAATAAAATCACTCCACGAAGACGCTCTAACCTCTCTAACATGGTTCATAGCCAGAGAAGGAGTAGCCGTTCTAATATGAGTGGTAGGAGCCCAGTTGAAAGGAACAAGAGAGACAGGAAAGAGTTCGAGGAAGAGGACAAAACGAACAGTTGTATTGAGGTTTTTGATGTAAACTGCGGCGAAAATGAAACAAAGCGAAAAAGGAGAACTGTTGTTGATGATTCGGATAAAGTGAAGGATGCACGTCATGCTTCTGAGGGGTATTTTAAATTGAATTGTGATGACGATTACAATTCATCATCAAGTGATTCAGAATCAGAAATTTCACAGTCTCAATGTGTAGAAACGATTCCAACATCTTTCTTGAAGAAAATTATGAGTTTCCCCTTGTTTCAAGATGCCCCCAGGAATTTCTGCATTGAAATTGCGCGGAAGTTGAAGTTAATGATTTATCATGCACATGAATTTATTGTAAAAGCTGGGGAACCTGCGAAGGCCATGTATTGGATTTTAAGGGGATCTGTTAATGTGACATCGCCGGATGGTGAAGTGGTACTGGCAGAGCTTGTAGAAGGCTCATATTTCGGTGAGATTGGAATTTTATTCAACAGGCCGAGGACGGCCACGGTCTATTCGAAAACTAGAGTCCTGGTAGGAGTACTAACGGCTGACACTTTTAATCAGGTCCTATCAAATTTCCCGTTGATAGAACGTCAGATTAGGGATGAAGCGCAGGAACGGCTTGCAATTCTTGATAAGCAACGAAAAGCTGGTGTTACTGTGATGCTTCAGGATAAGAAACTTCTAAGGGTTGCATCTCCACCAATCAATATGGATTCTTCAAACGTATATGCTCAACCATTGTCTCAAGATATAGACAGGAGGTATTCTCCTGTACAAAGGATTTCCCAAAGAGTAGAAAATTCCCAAATTTTGATGGAGGAGATGATGACTCCTCCTCAGCTTCCTGCTACGGCTATGCACTCCACCTATGAAGGGGCTACTCCTAATCCCAATCCTGCATTTGTTGAGACAATTGATGATTCGATATCTACCGGTAAATTCTTGAAAAGTTTAAACTTATTCGCAACTTTACCAGCGGATATCATTCACAAATTGGCATTAAGTGTTGAGATTAAGCAATTTTCGCCATTTGAATATATTTTTAAAGAAGGAGACCATGGCACAGATATTTACTTTATTATAAGTGGGGAAATTGAAGTAGTAGGTCCGTCATTGACATCATTTGTGGGAGATAACTCTAAGCACCCTGCTACAAAGCAAATTGACATTGTTTTAGCTCGACTAGGAAAAGGACAATATTTTGGAGAAATGGGGTTTCTAAACTCGATTACAGAAGGTGTTGATAAAGAATCGAAATGCACTCGTTCTGCAGGCATCAGAACCGTGTCTAGTTGCAATTTGTTGATACTTACAGGAGAAACCTTGCGAGAATTTTGCGACAAATACCCATTACTAGAGAGAGAAATCAAGAAGACTGCGGAAGAAAGAGTCAAAAAAAATAGCTCTCTAAATAATGAAACAGAAATCGAAAAAAGTATTCGAGATCCACAATTAGTAACGGTGGAACATCTTGAATCTCCAATATCGAGAAAGGGAACATGGAACTCATCTATCTTTAATGACCTTGTAAAAGCCACAGAAAAGGAGAATTTTCAGTATTTATCACCAAATTCTTTGAATGAATCACTATCCTCCAGTTTTCCCCAGTCAGAAGCAAATTTGTTTAAATCAGAATTTGGATTTTCCGATACCGCAAAAGTAAAAGTTCCTTCCAGAACAACCTCGCCAGGCAACAATGATTCAATGCCTCCAATTTCTCCCTCCTGCTCACAGTGTCCACTGAATGATCCCAGCCCACCACAACCACGGGCTGAAAAAGAGGCAGCTACATCAAGTAAAACTACTGTCCCTTATCAGATGTCTATTCTCGCTCCGAAAGCTCTGGAATTATATGCACCACCACTGAATGCTCCAATAAAAAACAGAAATTCCGTGTTTCAAGTGAGAAGTCCATCACCGATGCAATATATGTCTCATGCTAAGAGAATGAGATTGTGGAATGCATCAGGTGGGGCGAACAGAAGGAGATCTTCTGTATTAACAGTGGGACCTCTTCCTGATCGAATTCTGTTGCGTTGTTTTCAATATTTAAATTTGCGAGAATTAATGAAGTTGACATTGGTCTGTCGTCGCTGGAGACAACTGCTCTATGTTGCCCCAGGATTATTCGATAACCTAGATTTGGCTCCATGGAATAGGTATATTGATGATAAGGCTCTACACAAAATTACAGATTTTGTTGGCTCTAGACCGAAGGAAATTAACATCACAAATTGTTATCATATTACTGATGAAGGTTTTTCGTATATGCTTAACGAAATTGGAATCGGGGGACAAATTGTGACACTGAAGATGAGCTCATGTTGGGACATAAGCGCAATGTCGATAATGGATATATCCGTTCCTTCTATAGGCAAACATTTGCAAGAAATTGATTTGAGTAATTGCAGGAAGGTTCGAGATGATGTTATTCAAAGATTAATTGGTTGGGAATATGATGAAAAAAAGACACCTACTAATGAACTGGTAGAAACAGATATGTTTGGTGCTCTTTATTCACTGGATGATCCTATTCCAGGAATGGAAAATTTTTCAAATTCAAATCGCAAGAAAAGTACCTTCCAGAACCCCATAGGTTGTAGCAATCTAAAAAAAATGATCCTTAGACATTGCAAAAATTTGACAGACTTGACTTTATATCATATGTCTTTATATGGTAAGGAGCGCTTAGAATATCTTGATTTTGCCAGATGTACCGGTCTGACTGATGCAGGGTTCTCGTATTGGTCATTCCAACAGTTCAAAAATCTAAAAACTTTGATACTGAGTGAATGCATCTTTCTCACTGATAACACTATACGTTCTATTGCAAGTAGTTGTCCAAATCTAAAGGTTCTAAACCTATCTTTTTGTTGTTCGTTGACGGACACTTCTATTGAACTTTTGTGCATTGGTTGTCGTAATTTAGAGTTTTTGGATATAAGCTTTTGCGGCAGGGCCGTAAGCGATGTGTCGTTGCTCCATATATCAATGCACCTGCCAAAATTGCAATATATTAGATTAAAAGGATGTTTAAGAGTTACGAGATCAGGAGTTGATTCTTTACTCGGTGGTTGTGCGCCCTTGAGGTTCATTGACATTTCACAATGTAAAAACGCGCATATTTACCAGGGAGGTATTCCAGCAGCAAGATTAGAACCAGCACCAGGTTCTAAGTCTGTTTTATTGACTATGGAAAATCGTGAGAGCTGTGTAGAAGTCGTGATTTAACAGATTAGTCGCATTTTCTTCCGAATGAGTCTTGGAAAGATTCTTCGTAATAATTAATAATAATATTTTGTCTTTATACCGTTAGCAGTTTATAAATTATAATGAAAATTCTCATTGGATGTAATACATCGCAAATTTCTTACTGCTTGCTCGGATTCTCTATTTATTTCTCAGGATATACTAATAATTTTTACGAATTTTCTCAATAATTGATGCTAGAGGCTTCATTTTTACTTATATATCTAATAAACAGAAATGTAATTGTTAATTCTACTTTTTTGGTTTTGAGCAATACATTCCGCGATCCACGTTATATTTCTCACTTCCTGTTCTCTGGATTTCATCCATGCCCATATGGTTGAGATTGTGAATTGTTGAGTGAAGGCATCTCTGCACAATTCCATCTCCAATTTATAAAAGTGGTCTTCCAAGTTTCCATTTTCAAAAATCCCACGATATTGGTACACAGAATCAACGATCTGTCTAACGGCCTCAAAATCTTGTCCTTGTGTAGCCAGCTGTTCGGTACATACGGGGTATAACTTACCTAGGTTAGGTAGCAAATCGCGCTTCAAGTCAGAATTAATAACATCTGAACTTTGTAACGAATTTATTGAGATGTTAATAGCTCTCCTGTCTGCTTCAAACTCTAAAAGCTCTATGAGAATCTCCCTTGCTGGCTCATCGACTTGAGTACATACAAATTCGTAAAAATCTTGCAGGTACGCACGATACAATTTGTTTCGAATAATTTCGATGTTCAAATCGTCTAACTCGTCGGCGTCGCCAAAACAATCACGGAAATAGGCTGCCAAAGGTGTATCAACGAGAACAGTTTGGTATAAGGATTCTAAATCTGTTGCCACGGTCAACGTGGGTAACGTCTCAAACCAACCTAGCGGATGACAACGACCCAAAATTTCGGCCTTATCTCTATCATGAATCGTACCAGTGATCATTAGCGCCACATTATCAATCATGTATCCATAAGTGATGAAATCCAAAAATTTCTTGGTTACCCCACTGGACTGATCTCGAACGTATTGGAATTCTTGGTACAACTTATCAGCTGCACGCTCCTGAATGACGCTGGTCGTCAAAGCATTGCTAGGAACATTAGATAAGAAAGTACCATAATCTGTACTTGAAAGTTGTAGTTTTAAATCTTCAAGTGTATCACACTGTGTCAGATTAAGGTATTGGCTACCCGTTAGTAAGCCATTACGATAACCTCTAACAACACCTTCAGTGAATCCATTGTCCACATTGAAAAAAACGCCTTCCATTTTATAGCCAATCAGGAATTAAAGCGAATAGGTTTAATTCAAGTACTAACTTCAAAAATTTTTTGTTCTCCCACCTGGCGAGAGTATTCTATCTTATGAACCAAGCTCCGCAACCTCAAGAGATCGTTAATAATAATTCACTTAATGCTTATTCGAATAATAAAGATGTCAAGACCCCTTTTGCAACAAAAATATTCTATCTACAGAATTTACTACACCTAAGGGTATTACCCGGTGAAAATATTTAACTAGATATAATGTTTGTCTCAACCGGTATAGATTGTTGATTGATGTCCTACTTCTTCAACTTGCCGTTACACTAACTTGTTTCGCTTTTTACTTAATCAAGTAGCTTGTCCTAGTATTGCCGTTGTGATTCCTGTTGTCCTCATTTAATTTATCATTCACTTATTGAATTACATGATCGTGGATGTTTTATGCTCAACGACGTATAGAAAAAAAGGATAGCTCAAAACAAGTTCGTACGCGGAACAACAGTCCGATTTATACATTGAACTAGAACAAATTCGAAATTCTTCATGGATTCTCTAGTCGGTGAGATTATAGAGTCCAGCAAGACAGATGAAATCAAATATGCAATGGAGGTTTTGAAGTCGAGGCCCACTTATGATAATTACTTCACCTCTCAACCTCAACCAGGATCTATTATAGAAGATATAGCTGAGTTGGACGCCTCGATTGCAAATCTAGAGAAAGAACTAAAAAAAGAATTATTAGATGAAAAAGATACTATTATCAGTATTCTTTTGAATTCTAATTGGTCTATCTCATTGCATCAAATATCTGAACAAATAGAACAACTATGGGAACTAAACGAGGGAACAGTAAAAAATTCAAAGGAATTCAATACCAAAGATATTGGAGATTTACCTGAGGTCGTATTTTCAGAATTAGGTGAGGAGACGCAAGAAGAATCTGATATTGAGTCTGAAGTCAACGATGCATTCCACGAAGCGCTAAGTAGGCTGAGAGAACTAAATGGGGCGGAGCACGATACTAGCATTGGCTTAATAATCAGTAACCTTGCAAATATAAGCGACATCTTGGAACTGCCGACCTTGGTGTCAAGCTGTATCCGTACAGGACACTACCAGGAAGCTTTGATGCTACACAATTACACCAAGACCTTAATAAAGAAGTTCGCTGGTTTTCAGATGATACGATCAGTTTCTGAGCAAATTAACGTGTTAATTTCAAAAAAAATGCTAGATGGTTTGGTTAGACTTCTCGCCACTAACCTAACGTTGGGCTCCATGAAAAAGGTCTTATCGTATCTAGAAGCCATCGAACCATTCGAGCAAAACGCGGCCACCTTGCAACAATTATTTTTAACTATGCGTTACAAATTCGTTTGCAACGAAATAGATTCATACTCCATCACTCAAGAAACACCTACAACAGTCAAGGAGATGCTCATCAAGCGAAAAATTGAGTGTGTAAGAGAACACGTATATGGAACAATATCGGTATTTGCTTCTCTGTTTGAAGCTGATTGCATCCCTCTGCTCTTGCCCGTTCTTCCTCAATCTGACCAATCTGAAAAAAAGCATGTAGAAACGCCTTTGCTTGTCCTTAAGTTCCTCAACGAATGCGTGAACTTCCTAATTGCACAGATATGTGCCCACAAGCAAACACTAACTGACTCGGTCTGTTTACAATTGATATATTGTTCGTTCAGACTAGGAGATGCTAACCCAAACTATCATCATCTGTTCGTAAATAAATTGTTAGAAACTGACTTGTTCTCTCTTGAGGCAATAAACTCAGCAATTTCTAAACGGTTAGAATTGGTTACGAGATACTGAATGTCTACACCCTTTAACTTATATACGCCTCTTATATTATAAACTCTTTTTCTCATAATCAATGTGATATTCGCATACCTCACCTCACAACCTTCTATTGATGGACGTTTCGATTCCTCGAAGTAATACCTTAAAAAAAAAAAAGGGTTCTCTGCATAATGTAAAAATCAATACAGTTTCTGAAAATTATATAAAGGTATGTACATACAAAAATATTTGCTATTTTGAAATCGCATCATCTAAACACCTCAAAGCAGAAAAGGAAGTCAATTGGGTAGCTGTAATATACTGTGTTCTGGCCAGCTGGTTAAAGATAGAATGAGTAATTCCAATTCTGAAGTTCCGATCTATGTCGGTCAGAATGGATTAGACGAGAAGACTGGAGCTAATTCGAATCATTTGTCAAAGAAGAGTACTTTTAACTCAAGAACAGATCAGAGCAGTAAGAACACACAGGAACCAAAGATTCTTGATGCTAACTTTGCTGGTATTAACCCTCTGAAAGGAAGTGAAATCGTCACTGGGTTACCTCCACCCAATGCAGAAGGAACGATAGATAAGGTTCCTTTGGAAGTTTTAGATGGAAATGCACGTAAGAAAAAAAATTTTGCGGAAAGCAAAAATGAAGGGACATCAGCAGATGATACGTTTAATACGAGAGCAAAAAACGAAACAGATGAAATGAAGAAACTTTTGGAAGAAAAAAGAGCTGATCATTTGTTTCCTTGGAGCTCGGTGGGAAATTTTGTCGAGGATGCAAGCGAAACTTCAACTGGTGCAAAAAAGTCTAAATCAATCAGGAACTATATTTTTGAAAATTATTACAATGATTGGTATTTTAACACGGGAACAGTGATTGGCACTTGCTTTTTCTCATGGCTTCTAGCGTACCTCAATTTCTCGTGGTGGTCTTTAGGATTTGTGTTATTTTGTACCGCATCTGTCTATCGTGCAGAGTTTCGTCGTTTTAACAGAAATATAAGGGATGACTTAAAAAGAGTTACTGTACACGAGACTTTGAGCGAGCGGAGCGAAAGCAGTGCGTGGATGAATTCCTTCTTGTCTAAATTCTGGGTTATTTACATGCCGGTCTTATCAAAGCAAGTTAAGGATGCTGTGAACCCACAATTGGCAGGTGTGGCTCCAGGTTTCGGTATCGATGCATTGTCTTTAGATGAATTCACACTCGGATCCAAAGCTCCAACGATTGATGTCATCAAATCCTACACAAAAAAGGGTAAAGACACCGTCGAAATGGACTGGACTTTTTCCTTTACTCCTAATGATGAATCTAATATGACACCAAAGGAAGTGGAGAAAAAAATCAATCCTAAGATTGCGTTAGGTGTCACCATCGGTAAGGGGTTCGTTTCTAAGTCTTTACCAGTTTTGGTTGAAGACATTAACGTAGCTGGTACAATGAAAGTAACCATAAAATTTGGTGAAACATTTCCCAATATTAAAATTGTTTCAGTTTCTATGTTAAAGCCACCTTTCATTGACTTTGCTTTGAAACCAATTGGTGGTGATACTCTTGGATTGGATGTCATGTCCTTCCTACCAGGTTTGAAATCGTTCGTCAAGAGCTTGATTACTTCCAATGTTGGACCAATTTTGTACGCGCCAAATAAAATCGATGTAAATGTTGAAGAGATTATGGCTACACAATCTCAGGATGCGATTGGGGTTGTAGCTGTTACTGTTGAATCTGCAAGCAACCTAAAATCATCTGATTTCTTGTCCACAACAGTCGACCCTTACATTAAACTAACTGCTGAAAAGGGCATAATAGGTGATAATCAAAATATAAGAACAACGATAAAATCAGACACTAAGAAGCCACGCTGGAATGAAACAAAATACTTGTTGGTTAACTCTTTAGAACAAAAATTGACTCTGACTTGCTTTGACTTCAACGAACTTAGAAAAGACGCCTTGATTGGATCTTTTGAGTTTAATTTAATAGATTTATATCAGAAACACGCATACGAACATACGTCTGCGGAACTCAAATCTGGTGGAAAGTCAAAGGGGTTATTAAATTTCAGTATCAATTGGTTCCCTGTTCTTTCTGATGATAGTTTAACACCAGAGGCCTCCGTAACTGAAGGTTACATTGAAGAAATTTCTTCGGATGATGAGGACAGACAATCGACTCAATCTGATGTCGGCATTATTAAGTTCACATTGCACAAAGTAAAATACTTGAATACTGCCCTTGCCCTCACGGGCTCTTTGTCTCCTAGTGCCGAGCTATGTATTGATGGTAAACTTGTGAAATCTTACAGAACTCTACGTCGCATAAATGAGCCTTCATGGGAGGAAACTTTGGAAGTATTGATACCATCCAAATCAAAGTCCCAAGTCAGCCTAAAGGTTTATGATGAAATCATTAGTGGAAAACGTTTATTGGCAGAATATTCCTCTTCGATGGAAGAAATCCTTGAAATTGTGAATCGTGGGTCATGTTATCTAGAAGCGTCTCCTAAAGGTGAGATATATATATCTGCGCTTTGGAAGCCAGTGGGTATGACTGGATCGTTTTCTGTAAACAATGCCGTTCGTGAACCTATCGGTGCAGTAAGGATTCATTTGAAAAATGCTTTGGTTAGTGATGACGATTTAAGTGGTGTCGGTGATATAGATCCATATGTTACCGTAACGTTAAACAAATCTCATGTATTCAAAACTAACTTTCTCTCAGACACAAAGGACCCCAATTTTAATGAAGTCATCTATTTACCAATAAAATCAGAAAATCAAGTTATAGGTTTGAAGGTATATGACTACCAGAAGATTGGTAAGGACAGGTTTTTTGGATTTTTCAATATTAGCGTGTCAGAACTCCTTAAAAAGGTTGAGGGTTCAAATATGTACCAACCTATTTTTGACGGTTCCAAAGCAATTCGTTGCAACCTCACTAATGAGCAGGGTAGAAAAATCAAAAGTTATATCAACATATCTATCCAAGCTCTAGCTGTTCTACCTGTTTACTATCCCCATGAGCTCACCCAAGTTCAACAACTAGAGGAGTCCCTTGAGGTGAAGAAAAAGGCGCTAGAAGATGATCAAAAAAAATTGAAACAGCAAATGGAGAAAGAACCAAAATCTTACGAAATTGTTGAAGTCGAAGACAAAATAGCAGCTGAATTCGAAAAACTAAATAGAAAACAAAAAGTGAATTTGGAGGAATTAGTACAGCACAATTCCGGTGTTTGCATTGTTCAGATTACGGAAGCTCTTCTTTCAAAGCCATCCTCGTACCTCGGTATTTCCTGCGATGACGTGAGTTATCCATTCCTTATCTCAGAGAGATCTATCAATGGAAAAGTGCTTCCACAAAATGGTGCTTTCTTTGTTCGGGATTTGGAGCACAGTATACTCAACTTCCGTGTTTCCAAAAAACCAATTGTGAAAGAGGTGAGCGAAATTATATCAGAAACGGAATTATCGACTTTGAAACTTCTTCAAAAGGGATATGAGGAACCAACCATTGTAACCACTAAATGTGGCTCCAAATTCAATATTAGGTTATTGTTCAATCCATCAAAAGTAGAGTTGCCCACTTCGGAAACTATGTTGGACACAGGAATGTTGGAACTAAAAAATCTTTCAGCTAAAAACGTGCCTAGCCATGACAAAAACGGTAAATCTGATCCATTCCTTATTATAAGAGTCGATGGAGAAAAGATATTTGAGACAGAAATTGTGAAGAAAACATTAGACCCTGTTTGGAAGTCAAATGCTGCCATTCCAATCATTTCTAGGACAAGAAAT
Organism: Kluyveromyces siamensis; assembly: GCA_030579315.1. Classification (NCBI taxonomy): domain Eukaryota; kingdom Fungi; phylum Ascomycota; class Saccharomycetes; order Saccharomycetales; family Saccharomycetaceae; genus Kluyveromyces; species Kluyveromyces siamensis. The sequence continues at coordinate 16,176 of JAKTQE010000035.1, forward strand.
CGTATTACAGTCACAGTCTATGATTGGGACAGAACTGGATCAAACGATTTCTTGTGTGAAACGGAATTAGATATCCGACAATTAAAACCAAATGGAAGTACAGACATAATTCTAAACCTTGAGCCACAGGGTACCGTTGAACTCAATGCCACGTTCCATCCTCGTTACATAAGGCCCTCTGTGGATATTGGCGAAGGCGGCTTGGCTAATTTTTCTAAAAAGACTGTAGGCAATGTAGCGAACCTTGGTTATGGAGCTGTTGCCGGTGTAGCCGGTGTTGGTATGGGCGTTGCTGGTGCTGGTGTTGGTGTCGCTGGTGCTGGTGTTGGTGTTGTCACTGGAGGTCTCTCAAAGGGTGGACGCTTCATGAAAGGTTTTGGAAAGAAAACCCAAAAATCAAATTCTAATGCTAACAGTACAACTGATGAAACAAGCTCTCTACAAAGAAAAACCTCAAATTTAGAGTTCGACCCTTCAGTTCCCGACACGTCATACGCTCTGGTGCACTCACAAGCAGCCCGCTCGGTATCAGTTGCGGGGGATTCCAGTTCCCAAGATCCACATGGTGCAATGCATAAGAGAACCATTTCCACTGCCAGCAGCTTTTTGCGCTCTGTGCCTCCTAACAGAATTTGTAAGGGTCGAATCACTATCGTCGCTGCGGAAAATTTAGGAAAGTCTGTTCAAATCCGTGCGTCTTTGGCACAGGGAGGTAAAATTAAAAACATATTAAGAACAGAAGATCGTAAGGCTGATGAACAGTCAATATGTACTTTTAACGATGTCGTGGAGTTCAGGGCTCCTCCAGAGGCAAATATAGTCTTTGGTGCCGTGTCTCATCACAAATTCACCAAAGATACCGAACTAGGAGTCGCTCAAATCAATCTTGGTGATCCACAAATTCAACAAGAAGGACAAGTTGCACTCAGACTTGGTACTGGGCATTTAATTTTAAAGGTAGCTTATCCGTTAGATACTGATGTTCCGCCTATTCCTCAAATCCCGGCAGAATATAAATAAACTTTGATTGACTTAACTGCTGTCCGGTCTTTTGGTGCACAATATATATATAATTGTATGCAAGTTAATAATTGACAATCATACTATTGTATAGCGTAGTCTTAACCAGCTAATAACTACCCATACTGCGTTAAAAGAGCAACAGTACTCATTGTCAATCGTCTCTGCAAAGATTATGATCACAGTCCGGATCTTCATGATCACTGCACCCATACACCATTTCATGATTTTGATGTCCCGGTTAGAATTTTCACTTTTTTAAAATATCACCAATTTGAGAAAGTTGTCGAATGATTTTTTTTTCACCATTTCAGTGACGTGACAGCCATGGGGAGAGCATGCCGTATGTTCGCCCCGCATGGTTGCCTCTGTATGGCGAGGAAACAGCCTGTGCGCTACACGGAGAGCGTCACCCCTTTCTCTCCCGCGGGCATCCTGCCATAGGGCCTCACGTTTCCTTGCCGGCGGCACCTACCACGGTGAGCTGGAGGAGTCGCATAGTCCTCCGTCTAGCTGCCTATCCACCATGACCCAGCCGGGGCAGTCGCTTCACCGACTGCCACTGGCAGGTGGTAGCGTTCACCGTAGACACGGTCAGTTTGAACTTTCTAACAAAAAATTGCATATAATCAATAATTAATATTTCCATATTGAATAGCTTGTTGCAATAAGTCAAACAATAGATACATCAACAAAATGGCTCAAGTATGTGGGATATGAAGATATAGTTCAAGTCAGAAGCTAGCGTTTTGCAAGTCTTCGGGAATTCATCATGATATGATCGCACAATGCAGAACAGAGGAAATAACATGGACACCATTTACAATGATCAGAAGCAAAGATTGATTAATGCTACAAATTTAATAGGTTTAAACCAGAAGTTCAAGTAAACCATGCTAGTTGAGTCTGGTTTTTCCAGTATCGACGAAATTGATGACCGTTGTGGAGAGATTTCATACAGAGGAAAGCTTGATCAATAGAATAGTGAATATACCCATTTATTGCAGAATAACTTCAGAAACTTTAAAAATTGAATGCTTTGCGGTGAACATCTGTCTTGAAATACGCATAATAATCGAATCTTTTATACTAACAATCTTTTACAGGCTCAAAAGTGGTATCCAGCTGAAGACACTCCAGCTCCAAAGCAAACCAGAAAGGCCGCCAGACCACAAAAGTTGCGTGCCTCTTTGGTTCCAGGTACTGTCTTGATCTTGTTGGCTGGTCGTTTCAGAGGTAAGAGAGTTGTCTACTTGAAGAACTTGGAAGACAACACCTTGTTGGTTTCCGGTCCATTCAAGGTCAACGGTGTTCCATTGAGAAGAGTTAACGCTCGTTACGTCATTGCTACCTCTACCAGAGTCTCTTTGGAAGATGTTGATGTTGAAAAGTACAACGTTGCTTACTTCTCCAAGGAAAAGTTGTCTAGAAAGCAAAGAGCTGAAGCTAACTTCTTCGCTGAAGACCAACCAAAGAAGGAACTCAAGCAGGAAAGAATTGAAGACCAAAAGTCTGTTGACAAGGCTTTGTTGGCTCAAATCAAGAAGACCCCATTGTTGAAGCAATACTTGGCTGCATCCTTCTCCTTGAAGAACGGTGACAAGCCACACTTGTTGAAATTCTAAGAAAGTGAAAACTTTAAACTACTCTGTTATATAATATAACTTTATATCTTTTGGGTTTAAATCCCTTTCTAGTGTTTGCAACGTCGTCTAGTTATCATTAATTAAATAAGGATACAAATGATCATCCTAGTGTATTAAACTGAAGGCAGATTAGGATCTAAGACGCTGGTTCCAACTTTGTAAGTAAGGCCCTGAGTTAACTTCGAGTGTTTTCTTTAACTAGTATGGTTGACCATCATTGCACTTTCCTTCATGTGGAACCCCATTAAAGTAATATTGTATGTTAAATGTCAAAAAAAGAAACGAAAAGGTTCGTGTTCTTTTGATTTTCTTTTCTGTTAAAATTTTTATTTAAATGAAATGTGGCAAGATGAAGAGATGAGATGAGATGGGTCCAAAGAATCCTTAACTTAAATTAAGGTAATTTAAGAATAGCAAGATAAATTTGAATAAACAATGTCTGACTTATTGCCATTAGCTGCTTACAATTTGAACATTGAGCCATACACACCAACTCCTGCCATCGATGTTACCACACCTGTTACTGTGCGTATTACCATGGCCGCTATTGACCCTGAGGCTCTGGACGATGAAAAAACCCCATCTACTCTAAGAATCATCAAAAGAAACCCAGACTTCGACGATGAAGATGAACTATTGGGTGATTTTGATGAGGACGAGTTAGACATGTCTGAAGAAGAAGAAGAAGAAGAAGAAGAAGAAGAAGAAGAAGACGAAGAAGAAGAAGCAAAACCAAAAAAGAACGGAAAGGCATCAAAGAACAAGGTCGAAGAGGAAGAAGAAAATGATGATGATGATGCTGATGATGATGACTATGAAGAGGAAGACAACGAATTCGAGGAATTCGTTGTCGCCACTTTGTCCCCAGAATCCCAATACCAACAATCTATCGATTTGGTTATAGCGCCAGAAGAAGAAGTTCAATTCATTGTTACTGGTTCTTATCGTATCTCTCTAACTGGTAACTTCATTAAGCACCCATTCGACACTCCAGTTTATGACTCAGAGGAGGACGAAGAAGACTACGATCTTGATGGTGAATACGATGATGACGAAGATGACTACTTGACCCCAGATGAAGAGGCTAACTTGGAAGAGATTGAAGAAGCCAGTGATGTCGAGGCTAAGATTCAAGAATTAGTCGAAAAGGAACAATCAAAGAAGACCAAGAATAAGAAGAGAAAAGAACCAGAGCAAGAAGAGCAAGAAGAAATTCCAGTAGAGGAACCAAAGAAGAACAAAAAGGCTAAGAAGGAAAAGAAGGTTGAATTCAAGAAGGATCTAGAAGAGGGTCCAACCAAGAAGAAGGAGGAAAAGAAGCAAGAAAAGAAGGAAGAAAAAAAGGAAAAGCCTAAGACAAAAGTACTTGAAGGTGGTGTCATTATCGAAGACCGTGCAGTCGGCAATGGGAAGGCCTGTAAAAAGGGTTCTAAGGTCGGTATGAGATACATTGGTAAGTTGAAGAACGGTAAGGTCTTCGACAAGAACACAAGTGGTAAGCCTTTCGTTTTCAACCTTGGTAGAGGAGAAGTTATCAAGGGGTGGGATATCGGTGTCGCTGGTATGGCCGTCGGTGGTGAACGTAGAATTGTTATCCCTGCTCCATATGCATATGGTAAGCAAGCTCTACCTGGTCTTCCAGCCAATTCAGAATTGACTTTCGATGTTAAGTTGGTTTCCTTGAAATAATCATAAATTTAATTTTCAAACTCCCCAACTATTCCTTTATGTATTTTAAATAATCTTTCACGTTTATAATTCGGTATTACGTGTACATTTAACCGGAAACCTTTCATGTATTGAAATTCTAACAACCGTACAATCGATATGTTCTTTTTTGCGATGCATTATAGTCCTTACTTATTCTTACCCTTCTATATATTTTTACAAAAGTGAGCTTTTTTTTTTGTTTGACAAATCAGAAAGCGTCTTCATTCACTTTCATCAATACAACAATAAACAAACAAGGAATCAAAACAAGCCAAAAGTACAGAACAGACACTGCATCGCTCAATATCGCTGTATTTACCAGTGGATCCCGTACACTTCGACAAATTTAGAATATTAACTGCAAGGACACTACATTGCGTCTGAACCATTATAGCTTTACACAATCAGGTCATCTAGCCGCGGAGAACACCAACTCCTCAAAACAGAAAACATCTCTACAAATAGAAAGTGCTATTTAGAGGAAGTACACGTCAACTACTGTCGTGATAGGAAGTTTTTCTCGGACCAAAACTCTGACTCTCACGATTCACTCCCAATAGGACGACATTTTCACCAACGCATACAAACCCTATTCCCCACTTCATCTAAACAAACCAACTTGATCTCACTCGTGCTAAGGCAAAAAAGTTTTTCTATTACAAATTATCGCATATAACGGTCTATTGTTACGCGTCGTTTAGAAATTAAACTTCATTCACGAACGAATTTTATTCGGTGGTGAAAAATTAAGTGAAACTGAAAATTATAGCGATTATCATCAGCTTATTCGAGAAGCCTACAAGAACAAAAGAAGGACGATTTCGAAAAAGCTGCCCTAAAAGGAACGGTATTTGGAGTACAAGTTCAAAAATTTTACTATTAGAGAGATTTTTTTTCTGTGGCCCGTTTCCATTTTGAGGTATACTTTCATTGGAGTTGAGCATTATTTGAATAAAAGATGCCTCTGCTTTTTAAGCAATTGAAACACTTGGCAAAGCCTTTTGCTCATGTGGCGAAGTTTTCGGCAAAACATCCAATTCATGTGATATTAGTGACACTCTTTGTCGCTGCTACGGCATATCTTTCGGTTATCGAACATTATTTCAATGGTTGGTCTCTAGAATCGAAAAGTTCGCTTTCATTTTTTGGTTCGGGGACTCTTGATGCATTGAGTAACGATTGTGTACAGTATTACCGTGCACCTGAGAGTGGTACGTGGTCTAAACTTTCGAATCAGGAATTCGAAGACTTGAAATTGCAATCGACATCGGTTAAACATTACTATTTGCTACAAATGGATTTTTTCTCTGAGAATACCACATTCGCAGTCCCTCAATTGGAAAATACCATTTACGAGACCTCAACTATGAAATACTTATTGCAAGATGATTTATCCATTCCAAAAACTTTGCACTCAGTTGACCAAACTCGGTGGACGTTGAGAGCTCAGCGATATAAGCTACAAGACGCCAAAAAATTTTTAGTTGCAATCTACGAGGATTTTGTCGGCAGGATCACCACTGCCGAACCATTTGATATTTTCATCATTGGATCATCTTATATCGCAATGTTCTATACAATAATTTCCTTATTCCTCGATATGAGAGCCGCAAATTCCAAATTTTGGATAGCTTTAGCTGCTATAGTAAATTCTGGTGCAGCTTTCTTCTTTGCATTATACACATCACAACGTTTGCTCGACAAACCTGTTACCGCCTTGAGTTTGGTTGAAGGAATACCATTTGTGGTCGTGATCGTTGGATTTAAGCATAAAATAAAATTGGCCAAATACGTAGTCGATCAGTTCAGAAGATTCGATGCCTCACAAAAAGTTACTACCTACCAAGTTGTCTATGATGCTGTTTGTGAAGAAGGAGGTCGTTTAGTTCAAGATTATTTGCTATGCATTGTTGCGTTTACAGGATGCTCTCTTTACGCATCAACTGTTAACGCATTGGCCAATTTCTGTATGTTTTGTGCATTGTTGCTAATATTTGACTTGATATTGACGAACACCTTTTATGCTGCTGTTTTGGCCTTGAAGTTGGAGATCAATATCATTCATAAAGCAACCACGATTAAACAAGCTCTTGAAGAAGATGGTGTTGTACCATCTACTGCTGGGATAATATCAGAATCTGAAACTAATAAAAGAAATATAATATTGAAATCCAGCACCACCCTGACATTGGGGAAACTTTTATTTGTCTCTGGGTTTGTGGCTTTCAATTTCTACAATTTTAGTGCAAGGTGGACCTATGAAACGTTATCTTCTCTATATTCTAGAACTCAGTCAAGAACCCTGCCTGATTTTATTTCATCCAGTATTTCTAAGGAAAGTTATGGTGTTATCGTCTCTGTTGTCCCACTTCAATTTTATGAACCTGCTAAAGCATACTTCAGAATGGAAGATGGCATTATCTCACTGATTTGCTATATCTCAGTAGCAATACGTGATAGATTTGTTAGTAAGCTTCTAATTTTTGCATTGTTCATCAGCGCTTCAATTAATGTCTATTTATTGAATGCAGCTAGAATCCATACACAAATTACCGCTAACGAATTACAAAAGAAACGTGCTGACAAAAAGTCATCCAAGGCATATTCTGAAACTCAGTCTCCCTCCTCAAGTGCTAGCAATGAGACCAAAGTTGAGAGTGGTCCTGCACCTGAAAGTAATTCTGATGCTGAACTTGAGACGGAAAGTGAATCTGATGAGGAAGTTGAAAAGATTCCATTGGAGAAATTGGTGGATATTATGAAGAATGGTCAAGTTAAAACTTTGAAAAACAGGGATGTCGTTACTTTGGTTGTTAATAACAAATTGCCTTTATATGCGTTAGAAAAACAGTTAGGTGATACTACACGTGCCGTTGTTGTCCGTCGTAGAGCGTTGGCAAAATTGGCTGATGCTCCAGTTCTAGCCACTGATCGTTTGCCCTACAAACATTATGACTATGACCGTGTCTTTGGTGCTTGTTGTGAAAATGTCATTGGTTATATGCCATTACCTGTTGGTGTCATTGGTCCTCTGATGATTGACAATGTTTATTATCACATTCCAATGGCTACAACGGAGGGTTGTTTAGTCGCATCAGCAATGAGAGGTTGTAAAGCGATCAATGCTGGAGGCGGTGTTACTACCGTCTTGACTAAGGATGGAATGACAAGAGGTCCATGTGTTCGTTTCCCATCTCTATCAAGAGCGGGTGCATGTAAAATTTGGTTAGATTCGGAGGATGGTCAAAATAAGGTAAAGAAGGTTTTCAACTCCACATCTAGATTCGCTCGTTTGCAGCACATTCAAACTGCATTGGCTGGTGATTTACTATTTATTCGTTTTAGAACTACTACTGGTGATGCTATGGGTATGAATATGATTTCAAAAGGTGTCGAACACTCTTTGAACCGAATGGTTGAGGAATTTGGTTGGCGCGACATGGAAATTGTTTCGGTTTCGGGTAACTATTGTATGGATAAAAAGCCTGCCGCTATAAATTGGATCGAGGGCCGTGGTAAGAGTGTTGTGGCAGAAGCCACAATCCCTGGTGATGTCGTTAGAAAAGTTTTGAAAAGTGACGTTAAAGCGCTGGTGGAATTAAACATCTCCAAAAACTTAATCGGTTCTGCAATGGCAGGTTCTGTCGGTGGCTTTAATGCTCATGCCGCTAACCTGGTCACTGCAGTCTACCTCGCCCTAGGCCAAGACCCTGCGCAAAACGTCGAATCCTCCAACTGTATAACGTTGATGAAAGAAATTGACGGCGATCTTAGAATATCTGTCTCTATGCCTTCCATTGAAGTCGGTACAATCGGTGGTGGTACCATTCTTGAACCTCAATCTGCAATGCTAGACCTTCTTGGTATCCGTGGTCCACATCCAACTGAACCTGGTACCAACGCTAGACAGCTTGCAAAGATAGTAGCTAGTGCTGTCATTGCTGGTGAACTGTCTCTCTGTAGTGCTCTCGCTGCGGGACACTTGGTACAGAGTCACATGATCCACAATAGAGCAAAGCCCACTTCCAACTCTCCCCCTGCCCAGGACTTGAAAACATTACAGGAAGGCTCTATCACCTGTATCAAATCTTAATCTTCAATATTGCCTATTGATTTACAGTTTCCTATGTACAATATAGCATTTCTATTCAATCTTCATTATTCGATTCCGTGCCTTTCGGCCTACTGATACCTGACGTTATACTGATGATAAAATTAAAATCGTATCGATGGAGGAAAAGCAAAAAAACTAAAAAGTGCGCACAACCATCCGCACCAGCTCAGCATTTTGTCAGTCGATACGATTTACAGTCTCGGAATGTTTTCTCATTCATTTCAGCTTTTTTCTATCTCCAATTCTTAAGATATCGTTTAGGCACCTGAAATCCAGCCCCTGCTTCATTATCCTGACGACATCTTTACTTCATTGTGCTAAAAGCTCTTGTTGATTGGTATTTGCCTTAGTATAAGTCAAAGCTAAGAACCGCGCGAAATCCAAAACCTCAATCGGAACAAGTATACTTCATCGGGCTAAGAGGCTGTTGCACTGCAACGAACTTTTTTTTTTTCTTTGACTCAGGGCAAAAGACTCTTATTAAACTAAGGTTTGTAGAAAAATAATAGGTTGGTATCAAAAGGGATTTCTTTTTTCTTTTTTAAAGAAGAACAGCCGACTTTCTTTAGCAAATACGAACCTAGGACAAAGTCGACCTCAGCGGTAGATTGTCATGGAAATGCAGAACGAGAACCACCCAAAAGTGATCCTGTTAGGAATCGCTGATGATGATCCAAGGCATACAACACCCATGTCAAGAGAAACTAAACCAGATGGAAGTACAAAAAGAAATACATTTGCCTGTATCAATTGTCATTCGATGAAGCAAAGATGCATCCCTCTATATGAAGATGATATATATAGGCATCCATGTGTTAGATGCTCGAAACTCAATAAGATTTGTCAGTTTGACCTTTCGAAAAGGCGACGGAAGAAAAGGAAGCCGAACGCGAGAGTTGTACCAGATGGATCTGGTATAAGTGGTTCTGATAGAGATTCTAATACGGAGGATAGTTTGTCAGGAAACGCTTTTTCACCTAACTTCAATGGAGTACAGTTTCCCCGAACTATTGGGGCGACTAGTGAACGGACTTTGAACTTGCCATCGAATATTTTTGGAGGTCTGGATTCGAATTTTAATCTTCAGGACAATCCAAATGTAAAGAACAACGCAATTAGTACAACTACTGGTTCACAGCCTGTTCAACAGGGCACTTGGCAGTATCCTAATGCAGTATTGGGTTCAAATCTGAACCAACCGCAAAGATTTTTGCCCAGACCATGGATAGAAGCGGAACTGAAAAGATTAGAAGGGTCTGGACGGTCCCCGTTGAAAACTCCCCTTTCCACCGAAACATCTGTATCTTTGGAGCCAAATGCAATCCCAGTGGACTTGGCTTCGAATTCTTCTTTTGCCACTAATGAAAGTAGTACTGCAAACAACACAAACATGAACGATAATTCTAACAGAATATTTACCTCTAACGGGACAAAAATGTCGGATCTTGATACCAATCAGATATCCAATCAAACTTCTAGTAATATTATTCTGAATAATTATTCATACAATGAGTACGAATTGGAGATAACAAACCTTTTATCCTGGCAAAAGGGAGCACTTGAGACAACGTTGGCCAAAATTACTACTCTGTCGGATACATGGGATGAAATAGTCCAAACCGGTTCCTCTGTGCCCTTATATACTGATCCACTAGCATTGGGTCTTGTTACGCAACAGGATGCTGAGTACAGACTGAAGCTCTATCGAGAAGTATTGGGGAAAAAGTTCCATTTACCATTGGTAAAACTTCCAGACGATATATCTGTGGACCAATTGCGTAGAAGTCAACCAATACTGTTTTCAACGGTTCTTTCCGTTGTTTCGCAGATATTACCAAGCACTTACCGTTCGGCAACGGATAATATGAAATTGGATAATTTTACCTTTTCGTTAATTTGTCACTATGCTATAAAACTTGGTCAAAGAAATATAGAATTGATTAAATCATTGTTGATCCTTTGTTTATGGTACAACTTTGCCGAGTGGACTCATAAAACGAGATATCATTTTTTCAATTATATATGCTGTTCGACTATTAGAGATCTAGAATTGAGCTCAGCAAGCAAACCGGGTGACGTCGTAAGCCATCGACAATACGTGGTTCAACCTACTGATATTGAACGTGACGATGATTTTTTCAGGATGGTTCTTATGATTTATGTTTCCGGCTTGAATATATCAATTTTTTTGAGACAGCCCGTTCAGTTAAGATGGTCATGTAGGTTTGATACATTTTGTCAGGACATATTAAAAGGCAATTATCCTTCAAAGATATACAGTCATGAAGATGATAAAGTTTTCGTTCACTTCTCTAAAATCAACCATTGTTTAGAGTCTATCCATACCAATATTCAGATAACTACTGGGGCTGGTATCGTTGAAATGGCATCAAAATACACAACCTTCGATAATGCAAAATTCGTGGAGCTCATGAAAAAGGAGTTGGATGAATTATATCCATTGATTCCGAGAAACCGCTATCGTATCATTGCATTCTATCACTCAGTCTATGCCTATCTTTATGAATCAATCTTAATTCACTTTTTCCAATCCAAAACCGCAGAAGATAAGTTTGAGTTGACGCACCTACCTCATGATATTGAAATAGCATTTAAGTGTTGTACACAAGAGTGCTTTGCTTCATTTGAATATTTTTTGAAGCTAACTCCCGAATTGATAGCTTCGATGCCCCTTTTCCATATTTCAAGGATCATCTATATCTTTGGTGTCCTACTATTGAAATTGAGGTTTGGAGTCATGACTATTCCTGCTTTGTCACAATTCAGCTCTCTAATGGAACCATGTATTGATACTATCAAGCGTATTTGTGAGTTATTGGATAGGAGCTCTACTTTATTTCCACACAACAGTTTTCTCATAAAATTAAGATATCTTTGCGCATTGTTTTCTCAGACTTATGCCACAAAGTTAAGAAAATATTTGCAGAGTCATAATTCTGCTGCTACTTTAAATCCTAATTCGCAAATCCAATCAACTGATGTTTCATCCTTTTTCGTCGATTCAATGGTTTTGGAAAATTCTATTAATTCGTTGAACGATCAATTCTGGACTGACATGCTAACTAACTTATTGTAGACATAAAACTTGATCTATTTCCTTAATAAACGACTCATTTGTAATTTTATCATCATATCCATCATCTGCAGCATATTTGAAATCTATTGGCACTAACATGTTCTGAACAACATATTTCAAGTAAAGGTCATAAACCTGCTGAAGGGTTTCGCTTAGACTATGATGCGTTAAATCAGAAAATATAACAATCCATAGGTTAGTTGCGGTAAACAGCGCATGAATTCTATATTTTCCAGTCGAAAGTGTTCGTAATTGGTTTCCAGGAGCTAACTTAGTGGACATAAATTTCAAAGAATGAAGCATTCCATATATTAACTTCGCTCTAGATTCCTGTGTTTTAGAGTTTGTCGTGCTGATCGATTGGTTAACGGTATATTCTTTGTCAAAAATGCAATTGCCTTAAAGGGTGTACCTTGTTAGTAAATCATTAGATTCACATATCGATTACAGATGAAAACGTTGGACAAAAAAAAAAGATGAATTATCCGTCACATACAATGCTTGTCAAAAATCCAGAGACTATAGATCATGGTGCTCTTAGTATCAGTGCAACTTATTCAGCTTTTTATTTTTGTTTTGTCGTCAATCAACGCTATGTTGATCAATTATGGATGAAATAACTCCAGCAGAAGAATCTTACAAAAATATTATAGTCACGTGCTACGTAAATATTTAAAAGGGTACAAGGCTCTACGCAAAACAGGAAATATTGATTGAGAAGTACCTGTTGTATGTTAAAAGCTTAAAAGATCGACTTCTGGTTGTTTTGAACCTTCAGTGTGGCTTTTAGAAGTTGAATTTGAAGGCGTTTGATTGGTGGAAGAGCGAAGGCCTCCAAAGATATCGTCAAATTCTACAGAAGCTGAGGGTTGAGATGGTTTTGAAACCTGTTTAGCAGGATTGGGATCATTCTTCGCACTAGTGAACAAAGATCCGAATGGATCGCTCGATACAGCTGTTGTTATTGCGGGTGTAACAGAAGTGGTTGGCATTTGGTTTGCGATTGGAGTGGAGTTTGTACTGGTAAATAGGAGGTCATTCAACCCACTAGCTGGGTTAGAAGCACTTGGAGTAGCACTTTGAAAGTCTGCGAAATCATCATCATCTTCTTCTTCTTCTTCTTCGCCCTCTTTATGGACACCATTTAAGATATTTGGGTTTCTATCTTCTTTCGTGGAAGCAAAAGATAATAAGCCCGGCTCATCTCTTAAATTCTTAGCAGCACCTCCAGAAATTGTTGGTTGGTATTCTTCGAAAGTAGCATGACTTTCTCCAGTCTGTTGACCGTATGGTAGCGGCTTTTGGTAACCATCGTCCTCATCACTGTCATAATCTGCGCTAATCGATATTCCGTGACTATTGGACTTCGTGAAGCCAGCATGTGCATTGATACCCGAATCAACCGCCAAAGCGGTACCTCCAGCCACACCTCTATATTTCTTTGAAGTCTCTCTTGCCTTTTTTCTTTCTTGTCTAATCCGATCATCATCTTCTAGAAGGGCAACTAATTGTGCAGCCCTATTCCGGACGTTCACGCCCTGATCTCTCCCCTGCGAGTCGATATAATGAAAAGATTCTAACATTTTCATTAAGTTCAAATTGCTTCTAACATCATCGATAAAGCGCTCGCAACCGTGTTTAATCAAGTACTCTAACAATTGCAACGCCTTGTATATTTGTCTCCATTCACTTGCGGTCTTTTCAGTAAAGCGTCGAAAGATCATACCTAGTATTTCTTCCCGCTCTCTGTAGTTATAAGTGCCCTGTGCAATCTTATCCATCAACGTAGATGAGGCGCCCCATGGTTCGTTGTTGGTCGCTTCTCTCACTTTGGCCTCCATCTCCGTATAGTTGAATACCACGTTTTGCGCCTTTCTGAAATACTTTTTAGCATCATATAGTGAAAGTTTTGATATATTATCCTCTAAAGACATCGCGGTTGTCTAAAATCCAAGCTATCTGATTATATTTGAGCGTCCTCAGTAATTTGACCTTTTTATGGCTTGATCTTAACTATTTATCAATTTTTTGGTATAATTTGAAAAACCTGGTGTCCCCTATTTAGATTTAAAACAGAGTAGCGATATATGAAACCAGAGTAGTAAAATTGTAATATATCCTGTTTTATACGCAGCATGCCATATAAAATGAGTAAACTCATTAATTTGAATATCGATAAATGCTATTTACTTCATTCAAAATTTTTTATTTAATTAAGTTGTTCAATCAGAAATCCGATAATGCAGCATATTATTTTCAAATTAGGTGTTAACATACAGGTATTCTATATGAATACTGTTTTCATTCCGGATAAGAGCGTGTGGGTCCATTTCTCAAGTGATTAAATATAAACTAATCTGTCTCTGTTTATAGTTTCTCTGTCAAGTCGTATTTTGTATTTTAAACATCATGCTGAGAATTAAATTATGAATTTGGGAACAAGCCGGAAATTGTCCATCTTTTCAACCCACCATTTATCAAACTCATCCACAGTATAAATGCTGCCACTTCAACATGAAGAACTTTGGAAATAAAACAGATGATTTATTAAATTTCAGTACATACAAGATTCATAGAAATTTTCATTAACATACATGTTGGTCAATTAAGACTCCGGGAAACATCTTAGTCCTTGAGTTCACCACAGTCTTCGACTAAAATCTTACCTCTTGGCTTACCAGACATAGTACCGAAGGCTTCGATAGTCTTGACGGTAGACATACCGTTGATGACTTCACCAAAGACAACGTGCTTGCCATCTAACCATGGACATGGAACAGTTGTAATAAAGAATTGAGAGCCGTTAGAGTTGGGACCAGCATTGGCCATGGACAACAAACCAGCCTTGGTGTGTTTCACTTGAAAGTTTTCGTCGGCAAATTTGTTACCGTAGATGGATTTACCACCGTAACCATTGGTCAAGTCGGTGTCACCGCCTTGCAACATAAAGTTAGGGATGATTCTGTGGAATGGAACACCCTTGTAACCAAAGCCCTTTTCACCAGTGCACAAAGCTCTGAAGTTTTCAGCAGTCTTTGGGACAATGTCGTCATACAATTCAAATTCGATTCTGTCCATCTTGGTACCGTTGATGGAGGTATCGAAAAAGACCTTCGCACGGTTTTGTAGAGCAGAGGATGAGAACAAACGTTGAGCAGCAGAAAAGTTAGAAGCTCTGGCAGTCTTAATGGCTGAAAACATTGTTATGTGATTTGTTTGATTCTTTGGAACTTATTGCTCTAATAGAGAGCGAGTACGTTAAGTTCGTAAATTTTTTTTGATTACCCCATCCTTTTAAATTAAAATTTAGAGAGGAAATCACCATTCACTGTGATCACGGGTTCGAGGTTTAAGTCATTGGAGTGATGGTCACTTTTTGTATCAAATGAATTCGTGTCCGATTTCATCAAGATAACGTTGAATAGGATTTACCAATCCTTGAGTTGTTTATGTGAAATAATTCCCTAAGCTGCTAAGCTTCAAGACTGATCAAGGTCAACCTCCAAAAAAGACATCGATTCCAAGTTACACCTTACTTACACGACGAAAGAAAAAATAACTAAAAGTTTACAGAGTTTCCTAATAAAATCTTGATGGAACAGTAGACTGATAGTACAACGTAGACGGTACAAGGACCTAGACTGTTAATAGCGAAACCACTTTGTCAAGCTGGGACAAAAGAGTTTCAAGCCAGAATATACATTCTTTCCGGTCTCGATAATAGAGAGCTTCTTTAAGCCCCGGAATTACAGAGCCACTATAGCCTTCAAATTTATCAGGACCGAAGATTGAGTGTTTCATGAAAGGTCTGTCCTTCAGACCTCTTTCTGTGACAAAGTATCTATCCAGTTTGCGAAGTTTTGAATTAGTTGCAGTCAATTTTGTCAAAATTACCAATTTTTTGTTCCACTCCCACCATGGGTAGTCCTGCTCAGTCTGCTCTGCTAAGTACTCAACCATTTCATCGAATGACATGCTTGTATGCGAGGTTAGAAGTTCCAAGAGGTCGATCAAATTTTGCCCCAGCATGGATATTTCTTCATCTTTCGGGAACACTTCTCCAATTTGCTTGTACAAGGAATTATAGTATTTGCTTATTTCACTCATGTATGCATTTGTGTTAAATACAAGCAGCTCATTTTCGCTTAAAGAAAGCACGGAAAGGCCTAAAAACATCGCCATAGTGTTGTGAAGAGTAAAGTCAGGGTCTCCAAACTTTTTCATCCACGTGAAGGAGTCGTAGTTTGAATGATACTGGTAAACTGGATCTTTGGATGGATCACGCGCAAACTTAAAGTCAACACTTGGAATTCCAAGATTGTGTTGGAATACTACGAAATCGGTTCCCCCACCAAGGCGTTCGATGTCTAGATTCCCAGTTTCTTTCCAATAATCATGTAAAGTGACCGAAGGGTCTCCTTTGAATATTGTATTCTTCGATGTACGAAGAAGCAACTTATTTAACAAAGGATTAGCCTCTAAATTTAGTTTTGAACCAGTGACGGCAGTATCTAAGTTGAAGTATGCAATCGCGTTCTCGTTCAGTTTCGCTTTATAGTCCTCTCCATATTCTGTCGATCCTAACATACCAGGTTCCTCTCCATCCCAACTAATCAATTTTATAGTACGTAAAGGCTTCCAACCGTGGGATCGAAGTTCTGAGAATCCCCTTGCTACCTCGAGCAGTGCAGCGCTTCCCCCGTTAGGATCACCTGCACCCCCCACTACCCATGAGTCCCTATGGTTTCCAACAATAATGTCCTGATTCTTCAAGATCCCCTGAATCTCCACAACTACGTTCACAATCTCCTTAATCAAGTACTTTTGCTCGTTTACAATTTTGCATTCGATTCCATCATCTGAAGGCCCGCTACTATAGTCGAACCCCTTAACATTTCCTTCAGTAGCCCACCTAAAACCTTTGCCGTTCAACTTTTGAAGGAGTGGAGCAACTTCACGTTCACTCAATGGAACAGATGGGATAGAAGGTAGCTTCCCTTCTGGACTTAACCTTGTAGTGTATTTTGATTTGGAAGCGTATCCCGGCGTGGTCGGATCACCCGGGAAATCAGTGAAATAAACGACTGAACCTCGCTGAATACTACTTTCATGCCTAGCAGGTCCATCAGGATAAGGTTTATACCCATTTGCTTCGGTAATAAGGCCGTCATCAAAACTGTCTGTATATAAAATAACACCAACGGCACCATACTCTTCGGCATTCTTTACTTTTAGCCCACGAAATATAGTACTGTATCTTATAATATGTATCTTCCCTTCTAAATCAATTTGGCTCTGTTTAAGCTGTTCATAATCTTCTACAGTGCCATAGTTACAATACACGTAACTTGCCTGAACAGTCCCATTAGCTGAATAACCATGAAAACCTATGATACTCTCAGCTTTACCAGTACTAGGATCCTCATCAAGTGCATCCTCGATCATAGACGCATTAAAAGCAAGCACATCATTTTGCCATAAAGAAACTTCCGTAAACAGGGGCTCATTTAGCCATGTGTAGTACTTTGTAAAAGAAGGGGAGAACCCAAGTGCACTGAATTGTTCTACTGTATAATCTAGAATTGCTGAGTCGCCCGCTGGATGGCTTCTAGAAGTATATTTTTTCAAATGCTCTTCGCATTTGTTCTCCGTTAGTAGACTTTCGACATAAATTCTGAAGGTTTCTGCTCTAGTTAGCTTGCTAAAATGTAGCCTTCTCAAATCCCTTCCTAGAGATGTTCTGGGTAGGAACGCCAATGTAAATCCCAAATACAAAAGAAGGCTTCCTATGAACAGATAAATGAACTCATCCCTATGCTTTTTTACCGTTTGATATCCACTTTTCAAACTATTGATAGTATTACTCCTCCCTCTGGCAAAGAATGATGCAACAGAATTTTCCCTTCCTCTAGGAGGACGCAATAAAGGCTGTGCTTCTTCATCAAAAGTTGTAGACATTCAATAAGGTAACCGCAACTACAATTTACCAGCTGCTCAGTTGCTTAAACTAAAGTTATTATCTTCTCTGTTTCTATGTTTTAGTTAGTTTGACATAACCTCATGTCATGTGGTCCCTTTTTTTGTAGCTTCAAGAACGTCATCGAATTCTTTTAGTCCTGGTATTACAATAGTCCGAAAAACCAAAAAGTTATGTTATGGGATATATACTCTTGGAAATACCAAGGGATCCAATTTCAGCTTTAAATAGTAGCTACTGTACATGCAAAGTTATTAATTGCTAAATCAAATAAGAAATTTTAATTGTTCAGCCTTTTCTTGCCCAACTAAACTTTTCAACTCGTCTTTCCCTGAAATGAAATTAACATCTTCAAAATCAAAGCCAGGCACTACAACTTCGCTAATAAGTAGTCCATTTTCAAACGCCTCATTAGGTAACAAGAAACACGCCTTGAAAACATTGCCCGGAACAACCCACTGACTGACTT
Source organism: Kluyveromyces siamensis (assembly GCA_030579315.1). Classification (NCBI taxonomy): domain Eukaryota; kingdom Fungi; phylum Ascomycota; class Saccharomycetes; order Saccharomycetales; family Saccharomycetaceae; genus Kluyveromyces; species Kluyveromyces siamensis. The sequence continues at coordinate 34,209 of JAKTQE010000035.1, forward strand.
CGCCAGTATCGTTGTCAAATCCAACCTTGAAGGACTTCACAGTACCATCGGGGTAGATGAGAACACATTGGCCTCTACCTTTCTGTAAAATATGGATTGTCCTCTGTTTTAATTTCAGAAACTTTGCAACAGGACTATCCGGCGTGAGTAAAGAGTAAATCAAGGAGGAGTATTGTCTGATAGTTTTATTTGTTTGCTCTTCAGAGATCGAATCGGTTGAATGTGCGACCGTTATGTTCTCAACGTCCATTTCGAATGGCGATCTGTCAGTTTCTTTGAAATAACCTCCCCCACCATGTTTAACCAGACTGTTTTGGGTGATATATTTCATCAGGACATGTGGTGGTTCAATGGATGGAAATTGGACAAAGTAAGGGACTTCTATGTCTTGGTCTTTTGCTTCATCTATGGTGGGAGATGCGTAAATATCCATGGTCTTAGGGGTAAAGTAAATTGTCAATAAGAACTCTCAACGGCAGGGCAAGTGTACTGTTTTTTCCCGCAAGAGAAGAATCTTATTATTTGCAGTGTCAGACATGCTTTCTTTTATTGAAGCGCCGTTTTTTGACCCTACATTTTAAATTTTGTTCCCGCACAAATTGCAATTGTAGGTACAAGACCTTCTATCAGAAAGAAGAACAAATGAATTGCTCAATAACCATGATCAGCACATAGTCCAGCGCACTAAATGTCAGATAATTACAGGTTCTATATATATATATATATATATATATATATATATATATAAACAGGGTAAAATCTTGTACTGCTATGGTTTGATTTCTTTATCTTTTCCACTCTCCAAAGAATCATTTGCCTTCCTTTTGAGAGATTCCGAAGTATCTTGATCATTGAGGTCCTTGGTAATTCTATGTTCTGGTTTATTTTTCAATGCTTCTGTAACTCTTTTATCTGAAGTAACACCGTTTACAGGTCTGAAGTAAGGTTGACACCTCCAGTATGGAACTGTCTTATATGAGCCACCCCACTGCTGTCTTTCTCCTGTAACAACCTGATCAAGGTCCTCAATATTGGGTTGTTCAAAAATCTTAGCTACACGATCTTCAACAGGTTTTACAACTTCTTCTTCCCATTGCTGGAAAGAGGATTTAGCATTCATTTTAGCAATATTAGCCCTGATATCAGTATGATTAGGCAAGAAGGGTCTCAAGATCTTGAAAAAATGAGATTTCATAGCGATTTTGGATGCGTGAGAACCTTCACATCGCTTGACAATTTCGAAGTACTCTCTTAGAATCTTGTCTACCCTTGGGTATTGTTTTTCTTTGTTTTCAGGATGGTCTGTATTGAACACACCTGGATTATAAAGATTACCTTCTGCACTCATCACAGCGTCACAATTAATCTCATTCAGACAGCGAGAAATATCTTCTGGATATAAAATATTACCATTGGCAAAGAAAACTGTATCTTTTGGGAGGTTGTCGCGGAGATATTTGATAATGTCCCAATCTGCCAAACCTGTCTTTTGACCCTTTTGCTCCCGTAGTCTTCCATGAACAGTAAGGAATTGAGCACCAGAGTTCAAAATCATTTTAGCATATTCTAATGTTTTTTCACGTTCAGGGAAAACTCTAATCTTGGCAGTAACTGGAATATCGAGGTTTGCATGAAGCGTTGATATCAGTTTACTAATTAAATCCCATTCTTCCATCAAGAAAGAACCGTAGTGCCCTTTTCTTGCAATACCTTGAGGACATCCAAGATTTAAGTCAACTGCATCACAGTTTTCCTGAACAATTTTAGCTGCCTGTAGTAAATATTCAGGGTCATTTGCGCAAAATTGTACCACAAGTGGTCTATCTAAATTCTTATCACCATCAAGTTCACACCACATGTCGTTTCTATACTTTTCAGAAGTCGCAAAAAGCTTAGCATGAAACATGGGCGTATATGCTAATGTCGCTCCGTATTTTCTTGACAGGATCCTCCAGGCTAGCTCCGATTGATCCACCATTGGTGCAACGATTTTTGTGGGTTGGCCAATCTTGTTGAAAAGTTGTCTACCATTAGATTTGCTGGCTGTCATCGTCAAAAACTTTGAACCCTTGAAGAATTTCGATATGAATGTAAACAACTTGATTTTTAATGTACGGTTACGCTCGAGAAGTTCCTTGGAAGATAAAAAATTGTATCTGTGGATTTAGAATATTATAATGAATTAGCTCATCGGTTGTTTTTTTAAGCATCGCAGCTACCATTAGCTTTAACTTTTCTTTTCCTTATCGACATGTGCACGTGATCAAATATTTGCATTTCGCTAGTTAGACTCTTAATGCCGACGACGAATTGTTCAAATTGACCATTTCATATGCTCATAGTGGGTCGTTACATCTATCTATCATTTTACATGCTCTAGGTTTGAAGTACATACATAAAAATTTATGATAGGCTGATGAAAGAAAAATTGAATGCATTTCAAGAGTTGAGTTAGTTTTGGGGAAAGGATAAGACTTTATCGAGTACAACGCTAATGGAATCTATTAACTTCCAGCTGACTTCATGTTAGCAACGTTGTAAACAGCCCTTGACTGAAGAGCATGAGCAAACAACAATGCAATAGGCCAAATAGGGGCATCTCCTAAAATTCTGACTCCAAGATACAGAGATCTGGAAGAAAGACGTGCCTTTTGAACAACTTCCACAGTATGAATGATATCGGTGTTAGGATCCATCGCAGTTTTGGCCATAGCATCATCTAATACATCAACATCGAGAGCACCATTCGCTTGAAGTCTCAAAAATTCGGCGTATGACTGCATGCTGTATCCCTTGGGTAACAAATGCGTTTCGACCTTCTTTAAAATCATTTCTGACTTCAACCATATTGTCCTATCAACATAGTTTAAAAAGGTTGAGCTGTCATCTTGTTGAATCTGGCTGCACGTCCAGTTTATCGCTCTTAGTTCCATACGTTTCAAAAACTCTGCGATGGTTAAGATAGCAGAAAAAATGCAAGTGATCGAAAAAATTGGCGTTCTAATCGATGTTTTTTCAGCATTTTTCACAATAGAGACAGTGTCAATCCAGAATTTTACAATATTAAGTGCGTAATCGGTAGCTTCGCGGAGCGAATCCCAATCAGAAAATGAATTTTCCAGGTCAACATTCATTGCCTGCCAATCTTTCAACCAAATTTTATTCATAACAGTGGTTAGGCAAATACACTTACGCATTTTTGCAAAGAAATGCAAAGGTATTATTAGTCTTAGGGTGGGATTTGCATTGATTAGTTGGATATTACTCTCATTGGGTTGTAAAATACCGCCATTTTTTAAATAAAGCGCTTCCCAAAACTTTAGCAAAGATTCAATTATAGGTCTAGAATTCATTCTCCATTTCATTTCCTTAAGCTGAATATTTGTTTCCCTTTTCAAATTATATCTTTCAATAAAAATTTTTTCATGGATCGATATTAGAAGTGATAGAAGGGTCTTAAAAGACACTTTTTTGTTATCGTAGAAAAATTGATGCCCATTTGTTAAGTATATCAAACAATTCTTATATGTCTCTCCTCCATTTGATAACTGGATAAGAGAAAATTTAGAATCCAATTCAAAGTTGTCATTTGAAAGCATATCGGTCCACTCTAGAGAGTTTTCACAAAAATATAACAGCTCGTTGTGGCAAGGAATTCCACATTTCAAATCAATAGAATGGAAGCAACAATCTAGTCCGACCAATGATGTAAACAAATTGGAGATAATCAATATTGTATGACATGTCCTAATTCTAGATTGAGCTTTAATGAAATATTGAAAATTCTTTTCCATTTGCTCTTTAGTTCTATACTTCTTTCTAATTTGCTCTTGTATCTCCGGATTATCTTGATATTCCAAAATATGATCACTCTCAATCGGTGGGGCCATAATGTTTTCCAAGGGTAGGTTTAATTTTTTTAGCTTGACCAACTCGATCAAAGACATTATTTGGGTGTTCATGGTTTGTGTGATTGACATATCATTGTTGAAAATACCTAAAAAGATCAAAAGAACCATTGATTGAATGATCCAAAGGGGAGTTTTATCGTGCTTATCGTTTGTTCTTTCCAAATATTCTCTGATATGAAATCTTGAAATATTAAATAACAACATTGCATGCGAAGAATGAAATCCATACAACGCACCAACGACACAAATTGATAAAAGCAAAGGATATACCTCCATTGACGGTGTGATCGAATGCAAATGAATGAATGGGAAGTACTTGTGAAACTCATATTGGTAAAGGTTTGCGTAGGAGTTCAGCTCTTTTAAAGTAGGGAACTGGGTTGATAGTAAATTGTTTTCTGCCAAAATCTTCTGTCTTAACTCTTCATCAAAAAACACTAATTTTGTTCCTCGCCTAGGTTTAGCTCCATAGTGAACAGATGATGGAGATAATCCTGGAGTGCTTATACCATTGGTATCCATTATCTTCTTAAATAAGTCGACCTGTCTAGACTTGAACAAGGAAGAAATATCTAAAGGAGTCGTATTCTGGGGGGAGCATTCATTTATGGAACCTGTCTGTGAAACACTTCTCATCATAACTGGAGATGCTTTAACCTGATGTGCAAGTTGCTGAGGGTGTGTTGGTAAATGAACTCTCATATTACCTTGACCTGTTCCCAATTGGTTAAAAGCTGGACTATTGGGATTGCTACTAAATTGAGAAGATACTGAAGTAGCTGGGAACCCAATTTCGTTAAAATGGGACATATTGACCTTAAAATTACCATCAAGCTCAGAATTTATAAATTCTGAGAGCCAATGTTCATCATCTGAGTGTGGCTGACTCTGAATGGCAACTTTAGCAACGCTTCTAGGCTGAGAGGTAGATGAATTTAGATTGTTTGATTCTTGAGGTTCCATGTTATTAATGAACTCATGAATCAATTTTGAAGTATCTTGGTGTGAATTTAGTGGTGAATTAGAGTGTAAATTTCCTTCCTGGTTCTGAACTGCTTGAATATTTTGTTTAGAATTAGCGACGGAGCCATCATTATTTTTCTTCCTCTTAGTATCTTGATCAGAATCTTTATAGTTAAAATAATCAAGATTTGGTTCTACATTTAAATCGACAAATCCTCCAACCCCTGCTGCAGATGATCGCAATGTTAAAAGGTCACTGACTAGTGGGGTCAAACCAGGTGCAAATTGATGTTTCTTATGCAAATCTTTAGAAATATGATCTAAATTTATATGCATTGAACTTGTTGAGCCTCCATTTTGATCATGGTTAGAGGTAAATGCATTGGAAATACCATTAGTGAGGTTTTCCGAATTTATTGGGATGCCGGGTTCTGACAAAAATAAATCAGGAGCAAGAAGAGACTCTAGTTCAACTCCTGACAAAAGCGCTTTGTCAACCAATTCTTGCGCAGTTAATTGAGGAGTCGAAAATCCAACCTGGTGGGGTATGTCATTAATTTCCTCACCAATCAGATCAGTTGCGTCCTTCCTTTGTGTGTATGATACTGTGGTTGATGCAGAAAACGATGCATGCCTTTTCCGTCTCTTTGGTTGCTGAATCGCTTCTTCTGTGGTGTTCGTTTCAAACCCAATATTCATACTGCCACTACTACCAGATTTTGGTGATTGGCTAGAGTTTAAGAGTGAATTTTGAGATGTTGTGTCCATCAGAGCGTGACTACCGCCAATTCCCATACTACTCTCAGTTGGTGTCTTTTCCGCAGACACACTATTTTTACTCTGGTAATTTGGTGTAGGCAGCATGGTCTCTTTATTCCCTGGCCTTCGTATGATATGGCGTTCTGCATAATTCTGTTTTACTTCCTTTGAAGCAGAAGAGAGATCGGGGTTCTTATCCTGGTCCATAAGTGCCGCATGCAATTTTTGCTGGTGCCTTAAAACTAAATCTCGTCTGGCAAAACATCTGCCACAGAACGCACAAAGAAAAGGTTTCTCATTAGTATGTGATCTCTCGTGCCTCTTTAAATGCTCCTGTCTTGCAAATCCTCTTGTGCATATAGAGCAGATGAACGGTCTTGGTCGGTCTGTCTTGATTAGCCGCGATTTCTTTGGTATTGGAACCAGACCTTGACCATCACTCAATACTTCATGTCCCATTGGGACAGTAGTCTGTCCGAGATCTCCTAAGTTATTTTTTTCACCATCATCGCCGATTCTATCTGCGTTTACCACGCTCTTCGTATCTCCGCTAAATTCTCCTATGGCCCCGCCTACTCCAACACCAACTCCGCTTACCTGAGACACAACGGTACCGTTTGTAGGTGCTTCCATAGCTCTATGCCCCTACACTATACTCAAAACGTTTGTATTTGAACCAGCTATTTTATAAGCGTCACGCTACAACCTTGAGAAGAGTTACGTTGGGCAATTACTTAGTACTAATTACTTCAATAATTACAAAGATTCGTAATGGCAGATGAAATTCAAGAAGGGAAAAAAAAAAGAATTCACAACAGCCACACAAACCGGGTAATAATCATGGCACGTGCTTTGCACGTGGTGAATATTCCATGACGAATAACTATCCGGGTCATGTGATTTTAAAATGTTCGTTAGCCATCACGAACGGATGAGCGGCAACGGTCATAGAGGGAAAAAGCAGAAACACAAATAAATGGAAACTATTTGCCGTATCTGGACTCTATGAAATTCCGCGTTATATCTGTAAGATTTTTAACACATGATCGAGTAAACATTTGGATGTCTCTTACTTGTTAAGACACAACATGAGGATATTGAATAAAATTCAAATGTTCAGCACGTGATATCATGGGTAACATTGCTGTTCAAAATTTTATCATGTGATCTCATTCGCTATATTATATATCATATCTCACAATGTGGTTAAGAAATATGCATGAAAAGGATAAATCGTCACTGGGCAGACATTTCCATCGGGGCATGTGTGCCCTAGATCGTGTTTTTAGAATTGGTAACATCTTTTTTTTTTTATTGATGATGTAGTGAAAATTTTTTCGCTGATTTAGACGGATAATGAGGACAAATTTTAAAACTATAAAAGGCGCCCTCCAAAATTGAAGAACCACAACTCAAGAAAATTTAAAAAGCCAACTTTGTCCAAAAGTAATCCTCCGCAATAGACAGTACGCCTTCGCAGCATTATGAAGAAATTCTCAAGTACCGGCACGTTCTGTGTTTGGCTCATGGGTAGTCTGCATATGTTTTACACTGATTTTTAGGCGTGATAAGCGGTTTAAATGGAGAGATAAATTGCGGTTTCATTAAGAACTCGAATGGATTTATCCGTAGGATAGCATGAGATTCGAGTGTCAGAGAACCCGTACAGTTTTTTTTTTTCATTCTTTGGTTTTTAGTTCGTGTAGATTTGATTTACTTGTGATTGTAGCTTTTACTTAGGTATTTGCTTGCATGTCAACATGGAATATTGCCATTCTACGTGGTAGATCCGCTACCCGTTGGCAAAGAAACGACCCAAACAAGATGGAACCAGCTTGGCAAAAATAGAATCGGCGGTCTTCAGCAAGTTTGTTCTGTGACGGGTGAATCAGGCTCTGCGTCGGATCTTGCTACATCCGGAGTTGCAACTGACGTCTCATCGATTTTTGGTTCCTGCTGGCTCTTCGAATCCTCTTTACTTGTCGGTACACGCCTGTAGTTAACCTTAGGCCTATTCACCTCTTCTCTACAGAGCAATTTGTGACATTCTTGGTCGTGATCTTTATGTTTCAGATAAATGTAATTATGAAGTGCCATTTTTCCCGGCGGAACGTTTGTTGTGCAATTTCATAAAATATCTATTTTGAAAGCGTTCGTGTGTACTCCCATCTAACGGTAACCAAACCGTGGAAACAGTTGTCGACGCGAACGTATAGAACATGCATGTTAAGTTCTCTCCCTTTATATAATGACCAGCTCACCTCATGTGAGATCCATCAAGGGTCAGCCCATGTCATATCTATCGCGTGCCGCTTCTAAATAATTGCAGTTGCATGATATGCGCAGTTGCACCATATACTCTATCATGTTCTCTACTGTACGTTTTTCGGGTGTAACAGAACTCCTGATTGAGTACTCAAAATAGGGGATTTGGTTACTGTTTTTCGTTCAGTGTGCTCCCTACTGCAGCTCCTTCCGTTGTAGAAGCCTTATGATGCCGTGGCAACTGAATTTTTTTTTGAATATTCAAGGCTATATACACTGTTTCGAGATCGAAGCCGGACCCAAGCTCACAGAATAATTAGGACTTCTTTTCTTTTACCTTCACCCAAAATATGCTAAAAATAAAGGAACCGTCGATACGGGGCCTCGCATACGGCTTTGCTCGACTAGAAACATTTCTACTTAGGAAATGTTTTTTTCTGCGATGATTTTTTGGCTAAAGGCTCAAGAATGCAGGCAAAATGAGGTTTCCGTGGTGTGATTTCAAAACTTGGAGCAGGAGATTGATAGAAAAAGCACGTGTACCCCATCACAAAAGTGATGTCGAAAAAACGAGGGAAATGATGATTTTTGAAGCCGTAGAGTTTCACGCAGTCGTAATCGAACTTCGGAGGAGCCACTTAGGCAACTTTGCGAGTTAGTAATGTTTCAATTCAAGTAATTTACGATGTGGAAACGTCTTGCAGTATGGGACAACGGATGATTATTTTTTTCTTCTTCTGCTTCGTTCTATTTAGTCCTACATAGCTTGAGCGTGGTTTGGGTTAGCTTTCTTTTTGTCAGTCAACTTCAAGGATGGCTTGCGGGGCACTGGCTCTAGTTGAATCTGGATTCAAAGGCCAGTGCTGCCAAAGCATAGTATGACATGGACGTAATGCTGAAAAACTCCATCTCCGGACGGAAAAAAACGTCAGACATTTGGGTGTCCTTGATTGCTGCTTCAGCTGGTAGTTCAAATCTAGAAGCTTGTGATTCTCTTTTTGGAGCTCAGATATCAGCTGTTCGTACTGGTCTAGCAAACTTGTATTTGTAGAAAAAAAATTTGCGTCATTTTCGCAATCGAGAGATTGTAAAACTTCGATCTCTACGTCAGAACTATCGGTTACGTATTCGATGCTGCTATCGCCAGGCGAGGATGGATTCTCTTTCCACTTCTTATGTTCTCCAATTTGATCAGAGATAGATCTATTTTTCACGTGAGTGGAGAGTCGAAGTGGGGGATCCTCTTCGTAGTCTTCGGCGTCGCTATTGTTAAATGGAACCTCATCGAGAGAATGGCTTATGTTTCGACGTTCGCTTATTTTTCTATATGATTCTTGGATTCGATTGCTGATAACTCTTTTCTCTCTCTTTAATAGGGCCAATTCGTGGGAAATGGTGTTCTTTAATTTGTTGGCTTGCTGAAGTTGCTGTGATAGCATGAGGCATTCTTCCTCGATTGCTGTAGCTCTTCCTTTTTCGTATGTTAGATCTTTGACTAATGTTTCTAGTCTGCGGGTTAAATCACTATTCTTCTTATGCAACTCTTTTACCTCCCATTCTTTTAAGGATTGATCACGCTGTAGCTGGGCTATTTCATCATTTAACAGGCCAATCTGATTGACATACCTGTTTAATTGCCTTTTTGTTTCTACATCCATTAGATGAATCCAATTGATCTCTCAGATGCTTCTGTCCTCTTTGAGTGATTGTAGCCGGTACTCAAGTTTTCTATTTTAATTTTCTCTATTTAGGAACGATAATTCGATAAATTCGTATATAAGTGGTGATATTCCTGTCAGTAAGTTGTTTGAATCTAGAAGGTGAAACAGTGGACACAATAGAGAAATCAATTTCATGTTTTGAAAGTGCTTCATCGAACACTTTTAAGGTGTCTAAATTTCTTTCAGTGCACGCTATATACACATGACTGCCCTTGCATTGAACGAGACATTCAACAAGATCTGGAATGACACTGGTATCGTAAGTAACATCAGCTGCTAGAACTAGCTGAATGTCATTAGGTATATCATCTGTATTCCATCGTAGTTGTCGTAAAGATTGTGTACTTTCCAAGCCATTCAGCTCAAAGTTCTTCTTGACTTGATCCAGAAGATTTGAATCGCCATCTGTACATTTTAATTGGGCTTGTGGTGCCATCATTTTGTATAATATAGAAATGATAGCTGTACCACATCCTAATTCAAGCATGTTTCCATATGAAGAGAATTGATCTTCATTTTGAACCATGTAATGGCAAAGGTATAGAGCAGCTTCCCATGTTCTAAATCCAGTTGTACCTTGTGCACATATTAATGAAGGGTTTTCTTCGATAAGAATTTTATACTCGCCGAATCGATATTGAATGATGTCTGTATCCTGAGGTTTGGGCTTCCCAACATTTAACAACTTGATATAGTACTCATACATTGCTTGAACAAATTCTGATCCGAGTGCTTCATAATAATTTATCAGTTCTTTTAGAAGACGCTTTGCATAATATGGATTTCTATCGATTACGGTTTCAAGTTGAGCGATAAACTCTTCCTCACTTAATATCAACTGACTATCTTTGATAAAAGTTAACACATCCTCGACTCTTTCTCTTGCATGAATTTTATCGTAGATATCCATGATGTATTAAGAGTATTTTTCCCTGAATAAAACGCAAGAAAGCATCACTTCATCACCTCATCCTCTGTTGAACCACCTTGCTACTTGCAATTTTGTTGGTTTTTTTTTTATTTTCTCTATATAACAACAGTTCAAAAGTAAGTAAGATGCATAAATTATAAATACGATCCCAAATAAGTGCATATCTATTAACCTTGACAAATCTCTAAATTCCGAAAACTCTTACTCTCTTCACCCCACCATCAGGAATGATAGTAAGTTTAACATGAGTTATGCCAATATCCTTGTTGACGATGTATTCATGTTCCTTATCAGGCCCAGTCTTTGATTTTTCTACGAGACTAATCCAATTTGGATCATCAAATGCAGGTGACCCTTCGGAATCTGCCGTGATTCCATGGACAGTTATATACTGAGGGAAATTACCACGAAAGTGAGCAGTATCAACTACAATTTTTTCGACATAATTTGTCTTGCGACCTAATTGCAAGATAGCCCAGTCCACGTGACCCGGTTCTCTTGATCTTTTAGTCTCCCAACCGTCTGACATGTCATGGCCTCTACCAGGCATGATCAAATTGTTAGCAGATCCAAAATGTTGATCAGACACGGCCAAAGGTACTGCACCATTAACGACGTTACAAAGATCAATTGAATCAACTGTTTTGCCTTGCAATTTACCTCCCTCATTGAAGGGGGGAGGCACAACCTTACCATATAATCTAAACCTGGAAATACCACCGTCTGGGTACATCTTTAGCTTGAAATAGTTGTAGTGTCCATCAGTTAAGTTGTCTCTCAAAAAGAATTGTCTTTGGGAAGGACCACATTCGCCTCTCTCTATCACTGTGTTCCATCTCTCATCCGTCTCCAGAATATTCTCCTCGCTATTATCTTCCAAATCCAGTAGCCCCTCAACACTAATCTCTGGTGCATTGTTTCCGGTGAAAAACGCCGTATCAACCTCGCAACCGATCACTCTTGCACCATATACACCTGCCTTAATAATAACCCAGTCGTATTCTGCTGTGTTGTGTCTTCTCGTTTCCCAACCATCATACCATGCCCCCGCGTAAGTGAATCGCGTCGCATCTCTGACAGGCGGTGTAGCCGTCAACAAATTACTGGCAGCCGCAAACCACTCATCGCTGAACCCTATCACCTTGCCTCCCACTCTGGCGTTGATAACTTCGACAGATTGATACTCATGTGATACTGTCTCCTCAAATTCTTTCGCTTGATCAGCACTGAATCTTTTCATACCTAACGATTCTCACCCCTTTCTATATTAGTTTCTATCTAACTTTTAAGATCCTAAATTTCCTTCCATCATATACAAAACTGCACGCCTTTATATAAATACTCCTGACTCCTATTATTGTTCTTTTGCTGTTTTGTCTTTCTGCATTTTTCTCCCTTTGTTTCTCTTTATCATGCTCGGATCTCGCCGAATCGACTTTTCATCACTGTCCTCCAAAAAACTCTCTGTTCTCATGTAACGGTGGCTGCAATCTTGCTGTCCCTAAAGTTCACGAAACACATTCCCTCTGCAACCCCCAGTTCTCCATGCAGAACGTTCTTTGCAACAATATTCTCTCTTTGCTGGGTCGGTGTTCATGTTCTTCAAATTTACCGAACCGTAGAAAATCCCTTCGGCGGCTAATTTTCGGCCTTCTCCTGGTCTGCCGAACCACCACACCGCAACCAAGTTACTATCTTACACTTCTACCCATTTCAAACATTCCGATCACGTGCTCTCATTTCACACGATCCAATCACAGCACACATACGTTTGTTTGTTACCCGGTCTGTATACAAAGCTAAATTTCATAGAATGTCCATAGAAAAGATTGGGCAGGGTAACGGATGTACGCCTTAGGTGGAAAGAACCAGCAGATTGTCTTCACCTAGTATGGCCGCAGAGTTTTTTTGGTGTGAAAAAAAATTAAACTTAGCCAATTCAATTGATCCCGTAAAAACTACACACATTTACAATGATTGCCTTGCACCTTCATTCTAGTTAACCTCTAGAGCAATAAATCAGTTGTTAAGATCAGAGTAAAGATGATGAAGAGATTCCCAACACCTATCCTAAAACCATACTGGCCATTTTTCGCTGGTGGTGCTGTGATGTTCTACCTAATTGGTAAGGCAGCAGACTTGTCCGCTAACTCTAACGAGTTCATCAACGACCCAAGAAACCCAAGATTTGCTAGAGGTGAAAAGCCAGTTCAATTGTAAGTGGAATGAGTAGTAGTTGGCCAGCGCTGGCTTCACGATATGTTATGACTGTTTTACAAGAAGAACCAATCAGGAAGAAAGAAAAGAAGAGGTTAGAATGAGTGAGCATTAATGACACTAGATGTCATTGACTGCAGCGTATTAGACTAAATATCAATGTATATGCGTTTATATGAAAAATATACATTATATGAGATATAGTCATAAAATAATAATATATTCATTTCCCGAGAGAAGATGCGGCGTGAATTGAATGCTGGAAGACGGATTTTAGGTGATATTTGTCCTCAAGACCCACGGAAACACGAACTAGTGATTTTTCCAGGCCATACTTTGCCACTTGGTCTAATTCCTGGTAATGAGCAAGAATTGTGTAAGGACAGGCAAGGGTGAAATTTGTGCCTAATGAGGGGCCTTTGCAGAGGTTCAAAGAATTAAAGAAAACCTTTGCTTTTTCATCGTCGTAAAAGGTTAGCGAGAAGAGTCCACCATATCCGCTACCTTCGGTTTTTGCTTTTACTACTTCGTAATTTGCTTTGGTCTCTTGACTTGTGCAGGAGGGATAATATACTTTTTTGAAAAGCTTCCCTTGTCCCTCATTTGGCAATACCACTTCTTTAAGTAAAAATTCGGTATTTTGATTGACCAAAATGCTACGGGATATGAAGTCCCTTGAATTACGTTCCAAAAATATAGCATCTTCGCACCATAAAAGATCTTCGTACCATTTTCCATCCAGATGGAACATCGTGCAGGCAAATTCATATAGCTTTGAAGTTGGGTTCAGTACTATGGACCCTGCCATCACATTTGAATCACCACTGAAAATCTTCGTTAGCGAGCTGCATAAAATGTCCGCATAAGGTAAAACATCAATGTTGACAAATCCACCGACAGTTTCATCTATTACTATGTAGAATCCATACAGTTCTGAGAGCCTTTTCAATTCTACCAAATCTGCCATCTTGAGAAGTGGATTTGAAGGAGTTTCCACAAATACAGCCAAAATCTGTTCACCGCTATGAAGGATTTCTTTAAGCTCATTCATGGAACTTGAATCTCCGTGACCTAGAAAATGTGTATGATTAAACTTTTTTAAAATACTCAATGTATCCGTGTAGGGGAAGCCAAACATTACTGTCCTTTTGTAGGAACCCCCATAACCGATTGGTTCACTGTGATTTACACCCCCTCTTTTTACCCTTCTAGCATCCAATTCTAAAAGTAATCTGTGTGCGCTGAATATCGATGCCATGCCACTAGGAAATAAAAATACGTCTTTTTCAGGATTGACATATATGTCCGCGTCACTTGATTCAATCAAATCTTCATTTGAAGTCTCCGGATTGGGAACTGAAATGTTGAGTTGATCGAACTCAACTTCATCTATTGGCTCTGCAGGAATAGTAGAAATCTGATTGATCGCATCACTATCAACATTGCCATGTGACTCATAGTAATCATCATTCTCTCCAAAGTGCTCCTGCTCTAAAGATGGGACAGTAGCCGCAGTATTGATTTCTGACATATTATCAGCATTAGTTGATTCGAATTCTGTGTTTGGTCGTGTATTCAAAACAGTACGACCACCATTCCCCCTGCGCTCCTCATCGTCCTCCTCCACATCAACGACCTTACGGGCTATACGTCTTTTTATAAGTAACTTAGCCCTATCAGCAGAAGAAAAATCAAGATTCCTGCCAAACCTTTTCTCAATAAATTCTTCTCCATCTCGTTCAATTAATTTTCCATCTTTATTTTCAACGGCGAACAACTCGTCCAAAACGTACTCTGCCAATCGACTTGAGATTATTTCACCGCTATGTTGCCAATATTGCTTCATCAAGGGGAAAAGATCCTCCCCTGTAAATACGACTGCTATTTTGCATTCTCTCTTCCATGTCTCCTCCTCTCTATTCATGGGTTTGGTGGTCGCCAACTGCAAGATACGTATTCTTTGCTTCAACCCATTTGCACTTTTGATCTTACAGTATTCTCTACAACGTTTCGCTACTTCATAACTTGGAAACACTAAACATGTTTCATCTTCCTTGGCAAACTTGTCCTTTAACACATCACAAAGTTTACGCACAGAGTTATGTATGAAAAACCTTGGATACCCGGTGGTCATCTTATCCACTACCCATTTCTCACCCTCCTCATATCCAACAGTCGCCTCCCACGTAGGTAAACAAACAGATACGGCATGTCTCGTATTGGGCGGAATGGAATCACCGACCTCTGTAGAAATCATAATACTAGTTTTCAGCACCACAATAGGCTGGTTCTGATATTAATTTAATGATTTTGAATAATTGATTTATAGTTCAGAGGTTTCAACTGCACTTTTTTTGCCTTCCATATGAGATAAAAAAAAATGCACCTAACTACCTGTAAAATCAGATGTGCGAGTACAGAAAATTTCCCAATTACCCGATAATCATACAAATCATTGAACTGCACGTCAATCCATTGAATGAATTATGAATTTGCTAGTTCGAGCAATACTTGTTCTTGGTATTGCATTTTTTTCCTATGAATACATTAAATTTTCTTCAAGGAATTCACACTCTACACATGATGCAAAATATGAGATTGAAAGCGTATTCTTGGAGTCGTGGTTAGACTATACGTCACATGCATGGGGTGCTGATGTCTACCGTCCAATTTCTAGCAGTGGCCACACAATGGGGGGAGATCAAAAAAATCCTCTCGGATGGATCGTTGTTGATTCACTTGACACTTTGATGGTCATGTATAATGGAACAAAAGATGCTGATCACAAAGCCCAGTTTCTCAAAGAAATTGAACTAGCAGAGAGCTGGATTTCTGATGTATTGTCATATAATATTGACTACAATGTGAATATTTTTGAAACCACTATTCGGATGTTAGGTGGTTTATTGAGTGCGTATCATTGTTCTCAAATGTATGGTGTTGGTAATGGCACACTATATTTGGAAAAAGCTATAGATCTAGGAGATCGGTTAGCACTGTCTTTCAGTCAGTCTGGGACGGGTATTCCGTATTCTAGTATAAACCTTCTGACCGGAAAGTCAACAAAGAATCATGTGGATGATGGTGCATCTTCAACGGCAGAGTTTACAACACTTCAAATGGAATTCAAGTACTTGAGTTATATCACAGGTAACCAAACTTATTGGAAATTGTGTGAAAAAGTTTATGAACCTCTGTATAAAAATAATGACCTACTAGGACCAAGATATCGCGGCCTTGTGCCCATCTATACGCAGCCTGATACAGGATTTTTTTACGGCTCAAATATCAGACTTGGATCCAGAGGTGATTCCTTCTATGAGTACTTATTGAAGCAATATTTGATGACAGATGAAACAATATATCTAAAATTATTCCAAAAATCGATGAACTCTGTCAAGGAACTCTTGGTCAGCAAAAGCAAGGGTGATTTGGGGTTAACTTATATTGGAGAGAAAGAACATGGAATTCATGGTCCATCATCGCCTAAATTCGATCATTTAGTATGTTTCATGGGTGGAGTTTTGGCAACCAGTGCAACGCGTGGTATGACTCTCTCTGAGGCTGCTAGTCAGCCTTTTTGGAATTCTAGATCCCAAGAAAATTGGAAACTAGGTGAAGAAATAACCAGATCGTGTTATGAAACCTATCACCAAAGTCCATGCGGGTTGGCTCCCGAGATTGTTGTTTTCAATGACGGTAAGCAAGACCCTAGTAACTGGTGGGTTTCTAAGACCAAAGATTTCTATGTGAAACCAGCTGATGCCCATAATTTACAGCGGCCAGAAACCGTAGAATCAATAATGTTCATGTTTCAATTGAGTAAGGATGAAAAGTACAGGAATTGGGGTTGGGAAATATTTGAAAGCTTCAAGGAATATACGAAAACAACTGGTGCTGATGGTTCAATAGCTTATACTTCATTAAAGAATATACTTGCCAAACCGATTGTTCAATCTGATAATATGGAAAGTTTTTGGTTGGCAGAGACACTGAAATATCTATACCTCTTATTTGAGGATGACTTAGACTTGACTAAAATCACTTTCAACACGGAAGCTCATATCTTTCCGGTATTTAATAAGAAAAGAATGGAAGACTTGGGCTTAAAGACGGGTTGGCATTTATGACAGACGTATTTATGTAATGTATTCTCTATGTTCAGATATTTTTACATGATTGGAAGCGGTCTGCTCTTAAATATAATCTTATAATGTATTAGATCATCCAACGAGACGGTTCCATCTGATTTCTTAAAGTGTAGCAAAGCCAAAGGTGTTTCAAGTTTAACAATTTTTCCTAAAAGTCTCTGTTTCTTTCCAATAAAAAGAGTCGCATTTTTGGACTCTAAGTCGTATGATAGTATGCCAAATCTTACCAGATCTTTGCCATCTTGTTCGATAAACCTTTGCTCAATATCAGTTTCCAACTCAGTCCTTTCCGTAGGGTGTTGTAGGTCACCTTGTATTTCTATCATAATATTTCCAACTTGTGTGCTAATGGTCACCGGGGCTTCCCCTCTGGATGCAAACACATTTGCCAGTTGATTAATTGATATGGGGGCAGATGGCATTGATCATTCAATGGAAGTTTCTTATAACAGCCTATTTCATTGTTCACAATGCTGCTTTGAAGATTTTCATTTTATTACCATGGCATGTTTTCTTTAGTGTTGAAAACTAAAAGTTAACAGTTATTGGAAAGATACAATATAATAAAATAAAATATAATAAACATTGCACAAACACAAAATTAAGCCCCGACAAACTAACTTACAATGCTTACCGCATTTCGGACATTTTTTGGGAGAGAAAGAGATGACAAGAAGCTCATAAAACGATACACAAAAGATCTAACCTCTTTAACTAGTAAGATTCACGAGTTCGAAAATAGGTTGAAAGGAAATGAAGAAAACCTAAAGGCCTATCAGACGTTTATTTCATATTATTTTTCAGGCGTGCTCGCGATTATAGTTGCTCTCATTTATTATCGATATTCTCCCAGGTATGCCTTGTTATCGATATTTATAGGATTTCAGCTTATATTAATCGCAAGGATATTATTAAACAAGTGGTTTGAATTCTTATCAAGAAGATATGGAAACAATCTGAATAAGCTTAAATCCTTGCATCAAGAAAAAATGGAGGAATTAAAGGACAAAACCAATTTCTATTACACAAGTTCTCTCATTCAGAGATTTTCTAGCGGTGATACAGGTTCAGATGATCTGATGCTGTTGATGGATGATGAAGTCAAGAGCAAGAGAGAGCAGCTAGAAAAGCTGAAGAATGAACTCGAGGCACTTCGTTCTAAAGAGGATATAGAGAAGCAAGATGATGCGGAAGCTCGAGACAAATGGTTTGACAAAGTACTAGGGCTTTTAACAGGTGGGGATGAGTCTTCAACTCTGCAGAAATCCTTGACTTTAATTGTTTGCCCACAATGTAAGCAAAGTCATGGGTGCTATAGTGTTCGAGGTGTCCCATACCAATATATCTGCCCAAATTGTAAGTTCGAAATATCGAACAAAACTGCCGCTGTTTCTGAAGAGAAAACTCTTGATGATTCAGCGCACGAAAAATGAATAATAGGCATGCATAGAGTGAAAAACTCAACATTAGATCAATATAATGATACTTATAACGATATGTACTTCATCTTACTTAGAATAAGAGTTGTTGCATCAGTTAGACAAAGCCATGATGGCGTTGACAATATCAGAATCATGTTCTTTCAAAGCCTTTGCAGCCTTTGCTCTTGGGACATTCGCTTGTTGCATGACCAATTCAATGTCCTCAGCGTTCAAACCGGTTTCATCAACATCACCATCAGCTTCAGGTTCTGGAGCAACACCAGATTCATTTTGCTGAGCAGCAACAGCCAAGTCAGCTTGAATTGATTGTGGGTCTTTTGAGACCGCATCTGGACCAGATGGAAGAACGTCTTGGGTTTCTTGGGCGGTTTGTTGAGCTCTAGCCAATCTCTGTGTGAAATCGTCAACCTTTGCTTCACCGAAGACGACGTAGTTACCACCTTGAGACTTGAAAACGTCTGGCTTGTCAATGGCGAAGATTTGGTTGTTCTTCTTTCTAAAGGTAACTCTAGTGATACCTGGAACTTGTTTCAAACCTAACTTTTGAATCAATTCTCTAGCTTTTCTTTCATTCTTGGAAAAGATAGACACATTGGCATCTTGTGGAATAGCAGACATCTTAGACGGTTATTGATTGGTTATTGATCGGTTAATTGGTCGATCTAAACAAAAAAGTAGTAATGGAAAGTCAGGTTCTAATTGCCCATATTGTTAATACCGTAGAATTTTTTTTCCATGTATTAATTTTTCTTCCAACCGTAGAAAGTGAATGAAATCAAAAAATTAGGAAAAAGAAAATGCTGCTTCTGTGGATCGAACACAGGACCTTAAGAACTTCAGTCTCACGCTCTCCCAACTGAGCTAAAGCAGCGAAATTCTTGAAGAGGAGATAATGAGAGCTTTACACATGCAAATATATCTGACACGAGAAAATTTTACCCATTGCTAATTGAAGATCGTTCTCCGTTAATGACGTAAAAGGATCAAATTAAGTAAATATTACCAGAATTTAGACGTTACATTTTCAATGGCCTTTTCTGCGGTTTCCTAGGGACTATGTTTGATTCGACTCTTAATGTTTAGGTCAGAAAATTAACGCTAGCACAACAGCTTGCAAGTATTTATGTATTATGTTGATATACACTCATGAAGATGCACTATTCTCGTGTCATTTTGTCAACATGGGTCTATCATGTCAACATTTTTCTTGGATCAGGATGTTGCGATTAGTATCCTGTGCTAATTGCGCTGGGTATCTTTGGGATCTTTCATTGCTATGGTTTAGAGGATCCATAATAAAATATACAGCCAATTAGGCAGGAAACATCTCCATTTCCTTCAATTAGAATAGCCAGCATCTTTCGTATGCTGAAAACTGTCCATTTGCATGAATTTTCACGATATTGTTGTTATCGAGAATGATAGCTGCTCATTTGTTGGTGTCACTATGAGGTATACATTCCAGTCACATGACAAGACTTAAATTTTATCCTCCACAACGTAGGCCACATTCCTTGTAGTAATGATGGTTGTTGATCGCAATTTGATCCATTTCATTACCAGCTTGAATGACCTTTTCATTGCTAAGCTCGTGGTCAGTAGAACCCCAAGTATTAGACTGTGGTTGCTGTATGGGAAACGTGAAATCACCTGCTGATCAAGTTTGTAATTGGACGCTGCACATTACCACGTTCACGGGTTCACTAATCTTGAACCCATGAAATTCTCATATTAGTGTTTATAATATCTGATTGATTAAGCACTTTAGTGGATCGTTTGTTCAAATCACTTGTTATTTTAAAAGTTCTATGGTAGTTGCAATGAACTGTAATTAATTATTATAAAAATGAATAGCGAAGATATCTGAACCGCCTTGTTCAGACATGAAGAACAAAAATAACCCAACGAATTTTAGCTAATGCTTGCAAGAAATGTCTCTTCCCGAGCGATACTGCGGGCCGGATATTTCTCTCCACATTTATCAAGAATTCCATCAACATATATAGCAATATCGCGAAATGTTCGGGTCATGAGGATGGAACCACTTGCCAAAAGGTTCTATTCAGAACTGGAGAACCGAGATGAAGGGCCAAGTGAGAGCAAGACCTCCAAAGATCTGCATGGCCAACATGCAGCTAATAAAAAATTAAATCAGCCGCAATATAAGTTCAGGTTCATCACGGAAAGAGATCGTTTATTAGCTCAAACAACCAATGTCTTGCAAAAGGCGCAAATTAACTTGAAGTGGTTCCTAAAAAAATCAACGAAGCCATTCAATACTGATGATATCAGTGCTTTTATAAGCTGGGTGTTAGTAAGCAATATGGTGTTGATTATACTATTCACTACTACGTTTGCCTCATTGGCAATCTACTTGATGAATACAGTTTTTGCCCAGGAATATGTCGCTACACAAGTTGGCAATTTCTTGACCAAAAACAGTGCACTAACAGTTGTTTTTGAAAATGCCATCGTTCCTGACTGGTCATCAGGTAAAATTTCTTTCAATAGGGTTTTTGTCTCCAAAAGACCAAAACTTGGCCACAGTTTTAGCAAAGGTTCCCAACAGGAAGCTGTTGAAAGGGCAAAATTAGCCTTAAGTGAAAGATTGTTAGTCAGCCGAGAGGATTTTGATGATGGGAATTACACACAGTTTGACCTTACGATCGATCAGGTAGAAATTTCCCTAAGTTTCCGTAAGTGGATTAACGGCAAAGGATTTCTGGAAGATGTTTCAATTGATGGTTTACGGGGTGTGGTTGATAGAACACATGTTTTTTGGAAAGAAAATGACGACCCAAGAAACTACTTGAACGTTCATCTGCCAGGTGATTTTGAAATCTCTAAATTTTCTATGAACGACGTTTTATTTACGTTGTATCAGCCAAATGGATTCAGACCATTCATTGTTAGCATATACAATTGTGAATTGCCTCAATTAAGAAAGCATTGGCTATTTTTTGATTTTTTGAATGCAGAGAACATTAGTGGAGCATATGACAACTCCATTTTCACAATTCATAAAAAGTACAGAAGGGTCGAGCAGGAAGATGATGATTTACCTCCTTCCTCACCATGGGAGAAAGTCACTAGAATGCGGATCGACAACCTCAATGTAGATCACTTGAATGCTGGTATGCAAGGCCCATTTGGGTGGATAAATGAAGGCCAAGTAGATATGATTGGTGATCTCTTGTTGCCGGAAAAAAACATCGACGCTTCGCAACTAACGGAGATCTTTAATGTCGTCAGTGATTGGATTTTAAAAGAGGCCCGGCGCCACTCTCATATATTTCCTGTAGAACTACCCCAAAGGGGCGATATTGATCCAAAGCAATATTTTGTGATGGATTTTTTCCTAAAGTTGCATAATGTGAAGGCCGAGGTACCTTTATTCAATGCAGACCTATCATATATCAACAGCGCCTTGATAAGACCTATAGTCGGTTACATCAATGCACGCCGTACCTATATCCCAATAAGGTGTCGTGTAGTAAAAAACATGAATGATTTTTCAGGTTCCTGGACGATGTACGATAGTCTACTCATGGATGATTTAAGTGCCGAAGTTTATGATGCCTTTGCCAACTATGTTGCTGACGATGAGCGAATAAACTTACGAATGAAAAGAGTGGGATTTTGGTCACTACAATTAATTATTCAACTCATACTCATGAGTTTGGGAGCTATTGCTTAAGTCCTTTATGCTGGACAAACCTTAAGGCTATTATGTATCATTTGGAAGCAATTCCGTCCCTACAGGGCGCATCTTGAAAAAAGTAGCCCTCAACACTCAGACGGTATGAAGTATTGTGTACCATATATATGATTAATGACATGAAATTTGTATATAGTGATCATCAGCTTCCTCCATCAAGAGAAAATACTACTCTTTGTTTAAGCTGGACGTACTTTAAACAATTTGTGAGAAACAAAAAGTTACTAACGTTCTTCTATCAGGAATTTTTGCAATGTAACAATGTAAATATAAACAAAACAAAAGGGTCAACAACTGCCCCATGTTCCAATGTCAATAGCGGCGGTTAGCACAATTGGAAAATTTTATGAACAATTACAGGAGCAATGGACCAGGTTACTTGGCAAGCTGAACAAGAATAGTCCGATCCCTAATGCATTGGGAAATCATATAGGGGGAAAAGAGCTGAACCCCGATATGGTTACATATCTTTGTTCCACATACTGCCATAAGGATGAAGAGAATTTAGACTGGTCAATGGTTTTGAAGTTCCTTCTGAGTGAAATAAGCTCATCAAAATTTGTATTACCGCTAGTTGCGTTGAGCTTAATATTGCTTTTATTGGGTGTTCTTATTAAACTAGACAAGAAATCGACCAAAGACGAGGCTGCCCCCGTTTCAAGCGAAGAAGTTATCGAGGATAAAGAACTCGGTAAGAAAAGGACTCATTTCCCTCCTGCACAAAGGGCGTTATTACAGTTTCAAAAGAACAGGTCAGATCCAATTGTTTTCAAATATAGTTATGGTCTTAATGAGTTTGATGACATCGACACGAACGCACAAATTTGCCAGCAATTTAAAAACCAAAATTTACAAGGCTCAACTTGCCAAGACTTTGAGTTCGAGACCCTTCCGAGCGCATCTGCAATTCAAACGCACTCAAACGATGTTATCAACATGACAACGCCCACCAAAATCCAGCCAGACAAGGCTGTTGGAGATAAAGATTTATGCACTCCAAAGAAATCTGCCCAGGACCTCACGATACTGTTAAGTGCACCTCTCCCTTTGTGTTTATCGCCAATAAAGACATCTATCCAAACTACCAAATTATCTAGCGAACAGGCAAATGCAGAACCATTCAAATTTTGAATCCTTCCTTCTACGCATATATAATTAGAAAGCTGAATAATTCGTTTAATTATCCAAAAAAATGCATTGAGTTAATCTTACTAGTTATTTTGTACAATTGTTTATCGCCATGTAACATAACATTTAGAAGTTCTTAAAAGTGAATATCAATCACGTGATAATATAGTTTATTATTTGGAAAACTTTTTGTTCCGTCCAAATTTTCAAAGGTGCATCGCCGATGAACTAAAAATTGTAGATCCAATACACTTTAACTTAACAACCTGCCTTCAGAATAAATAAGTTGTTACTAGTTTGGCTGCTAGTATCATTTTCGCAGTAACTGATATAAAATCATTCTTATGGATGTACAATTACTATTCCAGTGTTTTGAAGGAACACTTAACCACTCGGGAGAAATCAGACATCAAGCTGAGAATAAACTCAAAGAGTTAAGCGGCATCCCCGGATTCCTTGGTGCTTGTTTGGATATAATAACAGTCAAAGAGGTTCCAGAGAGCATAAAACTTTCGGCTTCTTTATATTTGAAGAATAAAATTCGTTACGGATGGAGTAAAGAGAGCAAAGGTTCGAACGAACTTCTCAACATTGCAGTCGACAATGATGAGAAGCCTATTGTGAAAGATATGCTTATTAAGGCGTTAGTAGAATGTTCACACAACACTCCCAGTTGTGTCAGAATGTTGCAACCTGCTTTAGAAACTATGGTTAGTGAAGAATATCCAAAAAAGAAATGGGACAATTTATTGGAGGAATCTTTTATGCTGTTGGATTCCAATGATATACATTCTGCACATATTGGACTTTTATGTCTGGCTGAAATTTTCAGAACTTATAGGTGGGTGTCGAATGACGATAGAGTCAATTTGGAACATTTAATAGTGCAACATTTTGATTCAATTTTAGGATACGCCAACCACCTACTAGCGTTACCTGGTGCACTTGAAAACCCTAAAATTGGTGATATGATTAAGATGATTATTAAAATATACAAATTTATCACTTATCAAGATTTTCCTCATACTTTGCAAGCACCTGATCGTTTTATTGGATGGGCGAATTTGCATGTAGCAATTATTGAGATTCCTCTCTCTTCAAAATTTCTTGCAAACGTTGATAAAGAGTCTAGAAGAACGTATTCATGGGTAAAGGCAAAGAAGTGGGCCTATGCAAATATGTTGAGAATTTTCCAGAGATATGCCTCAGAATCATTGACGAAGAAATTTTCTTATGATGAATTCAAACACTTCTACGTAAAAGATTTCTTACCTAACTTGCTCCAATTATATTTTCAACAAATTGAACAGTGGACTTCGTCAAAACTATGGCTAAGCGATGAATCTTTATGCATGATATTGAATTTCGTCGAACACACATTCACACAAAAAACAACATGGCCTATGGTTAAGCCTCATTATTTAACAATCTTGGAGCACATTATTTTCCCCATCTTATGCCCAAACCAAGAAACCCTTGAGACGTTTGAGGACGATCCAAGAGAGTATATTCACCGCCATCTAGAGACATGGAATGATGATTATTCTCCAGATCTTGCTGCGGTTTCTTTATTGGTCACCGCAGTTCACAAAAGATCCAAAACAACGTTGGAACCTACGTTAACTTTTGTTACCACTACTTTGAATTCTATAATGGGAAATATCACTGCTTCGAATCAACTTTCAATAGATCAAGCTGTTAAAATAGAGTCCTGCTTGAGAATCATTTCAAATATTTCAGATAGATTAAGTTCCCCTAAATCCACATATCACGACGCAATGGAAGAATTTTTGCATACTTATGTCTTTCCTTTTTTCCAATCTGAATATGGATTTTTGAGGGCGAGAGTTTGTGAACTCTGTTCCAAACTGTCTGATTACGAGTTCACTAAACAATCTTCAGTTCCAATCATTTATCAGGGCGTCATGAACTGTTTTAACGAGGAATCTGATTTCTTGCCTGTTAAATTACTGGCTGCATTTGCTTTGCAAACGTTTGTTCACCATCCTGTCTTTCAAGAATCAATTTCTACTATTGTAGTTCCAACTATGGAAAGTCTTTTGAAATTATCGAATGAATTTGAATCTGACGTGATATCAGGCGTAATCAGAGAATTCGTTGAACAATTTTCAAAAGAATTACAGCCATTTGGGGTAGATTTGATGAACAACTTGGTCCAACAGTTTTTGAAGCTCGCAATCGAGTTAAATGAGGCATCTAAAATAGATATTTCAACATATGCAGGAAATGACTTACCTGACGAATCAGATAAAGAAATGGCAGCTTTGAGTATCTTATCGACAATAATATCAATACTTTTATCTTTCGAAAATTCTACAGAAATTTTGAAAAGTTTGGAACAATCTTTTTATCCAGCGGCTGAATTCATACTAAAAAATGGAATGGAGGATTTCTACAGAGAGGTCTGCGAGTTTGTCGAAAACTCCACTTTTCTACTCCGTGATGTTTCCTCGATTTCATGGAAAATATTAGAAATAATCGGTGAATGCAACAGAAAAGAAGATAGCATGGTATCATTTTACCTGGAGGACTTTATGATGGCCATTTCTAACTATTTAATCTACGGCAAAGAGGAACTTAAGAAGAATCATTTCTATACTAACATATTGTTCGAAATCTATCAGCGAGCTGCCAATTCGGACGAAAACGATTTGGATGAAATGTGCGTTATTTTCGAGCTTTCACAAAAGATGATTTTGGCACTTGGTGAAAAGACCCCAGAAGAATATCTGCATGCCTTTTTAAAGGTAACAATTAACGCAATTAAAGTAGAACAGGCAAGCTTAAAACATCATGTTGTCTATGGAGTCAATGCCTTTAACGTCATCCTAGCAGCTTTGGTCTATTTCCCGGTAGAGACCCTAACGTTCCTCCACACCCAGCAAATTTTGGAATTTTTCTTTGAACTTTGGATCAAAAGCTACATTCCGAAATATACCAGAGTGATTGACATCAAGTTGACAATCATGTCGATTTTAATTTTGCTAACCAGAGTGTCTGAACAAGAAGAGTCAATTTTCAAATTGACAAACGTATTTATTAATTTGGCATCAGCCTTGGTCGATTTATTCAATAGATATCCAACTGCATTAAAACTCCTACAAGAGAAGAGAAAGGAGTTTACTAGTGATGCCTTTACTAATTTTGATGGATTTGACAATGGCTGGGATGATAACGAGTATGATGACGAAGAGGATGCATTGGATGAAGCCGAAGAATACTTGAAATTCTTGAACAGTGAAGCAGATAATTTGAAACTTGTTGAAGAATCTGGAGAATTTCTTGATAGTGAATACATGGATGAGCTCGAGGAAGATCCATTATCAGGTTCTGTAATAGATGACATTAACATTTATGAGCTGTTTGCAACCTCTTTCAACACGCTGCAAAACTCAGATCCTCAAAAATACCATAGAATATTCAGTAATCTTTCTACCGAAGAGCAACAGTCTATTGCGAGAACAATGTCACTCGCAGAATAGTTCACCTTTGTTATATAGCCTGCACATAAATTGAATTTGTTATTATTCTACCGGGTAACAAACCTTTCTTTTTGAAGTTATGGCAATTTCCAGTGTTTGAAAAATTTCAAGCTCATCTCAATACCGGCACAAGAGATGAGTCCTTAACACAGCAGCAAGATACCATAAAGAAAATTGCGCAGGAAACCATGGTAGAGGACGACACTAGAAAGGCCGATTTTGTATCAAGCTTCTCTCCAGGCGCATCCTTTTTCGCCTTTCAAACTTACAGATCGCAAAAAAATTCTATTGATCTGTATCCATTGTCAGATATCGCGAATCTACAGATAACGAGCTCACAGACTTTCAGAATTGACTATGAGAACAATGATTTAAATGTTTCAGATATTAAGTTGCTTACCTGGTGTCATAATTCTCAGGATAACTCGGATTCAAAGGCTAAATCAGTTAAAAGAAAAGCTGGAGATGAGATTGAGTTGAGAAGAGGCGAGCAATTTTTTGTCAATGTATTTCCACAGGGTAAGATTGTTGTATATTCTTCTAACGGTAAGGATATTTTAAATATCATCCAGAATAAACGGGAGGTAAATGGAATTGATGCCAATGGTGACATAATTTGGATTTTGGATGATGACAAAACGGTGAAGCGTTTCAATTACTCGACTACGAGACCCTTACAAACTTTTCATCTGGTAGACGGGAAGTCTGAAGACATTTTAAATTTCCAAGTGCTTCCTTTTAAAGAGAAGACTTTACTTTCTATCATTACGGAACAATTCGTGTATATTATTGACCCTTCGAAAAAGCGCCCAACTACTGCATCAAAGATCAACCATTTTGGCTCCATGTCTTGTGCGATATTTGATGCTGATCATATTATCTTATCAGATCTCGAAAATGTATCCTTAATTGCTTGGAAAGATGGCACTTTGATACGTTCATGGAAAGTTGAGGCAGAAAAAGTGAAGGTTTTCGGTGACACTATCGTGGCGATGGATGTTTCAGGGAAGCTGAATGTATTGAACAGCAATTCTGATACTCTAGTTGCTACGGTACAGGTAGAGAATTCGGAAATTCTAGATTTTGACTTTAGAGAAAATTCCATCATTCTTGCATGGGTTGATGTGAACGAGCCGCGTTTTGAGGTCATAACTGAAACACAACTAAGCGAAAATAGCGAATTCATATTTAACCAAGTTACTAAGTCAATCCAAACTTCTAGCTTACCTTCTCCAGTGTCAGAAAAAGAAGAGCCTGAGAAGAAGAAGAAGGCTTCAAAAAAAGAGCAAGATGAATTGGCTCAAAAACTGCTGAATGAACTTTCAGCGGAACATCAAAATGAAGAGGGTATTTTAAAACCATTGCAAGAGGAATCTTGGAATGAGCATACAATACAGGCATTTGTTAGAGATGACTTGGATGAAGATAAAACAAATCGCTTATTCGAAGTCTTGTCCAAATTTCTAACCGAAAATCCATCTAAATCCGGCTTACCTCCAGTATGGCTCAAGTGGTTGCTAATTGTACGCCGCTCCCAAATAAGAATGATCAATTCCAATACTAATAAGACCGTTAAGCGCTTAAGGTCTGCATTAAGAGTAAGCTCAGAGACATATGGAACGCTGTTATCCATTCAAGGTAAATTGGAAATGTTAAGTGGTCAAGCGTTACTTAGAAAACAATTGTCTACTATATCACTTGCTGACGAAGAGGCTAACCCACCAGTAAGTGCAGAAGAGGATAACGAACCTTTCCTGTATGAAAATGGAGAAGCGGACGAATTAAAAAACGAATCAAGGTAGATTTCACTAACTCCTTTCCCCTTAAATTCTCTGAAACTAACATTTTGCAGAATAAGTAATAGTTTATAGAAATACCAATTGTTATCAACTACATTTAAAAACGTATTTTGGATTTAAATTTGCTTTGTTAACCGATCTAATCTGTGTTGTTATTTCCTTAGATCTAAGATGAACCATAATTGGGAATTAATTTCTTTTTTCCTTGACTTACAAATTTTGAAGATGCTCATCGGAACTTTCACGCAGCTTAATGAATCTCACCGTTTTTCCATAACAAGACCAGTAGCAAACTGCAATACATTAACGAGTTGGATAACTCTAAACCACTGCTAATTAATTCAGACATAAAAATTTACAACCATGGGTTCAACTGAATCAAATCTTGATAAGATGTATATATCTTACAACAATATTCACAAGCTTTGCCAAAACGTAGCAAAAATCATAATGGACAAGAAGGAGAGACCAGATGTAATTATTGCGATCACTGGTGGTGGTATGATTCCAGCCAGAATAATACGGTCGTTTTTGAAGTCAAAAGGGGAAAAAAACATACCAATTCAAGCAATTGGACTATCCTTGTACGAAGATATGGGGTTGGACGACCAAGTCGAAAGCATTGGAAAAGAAGTTATTAGAACGCAATGGCTAGACTTTGGTGCACTTGATAAGCATTTTGACTCTTTAATTGGTAAGAGGATTTTAATTGTTGACGAAGTTGATGATACCAGAACGACCTTGCATTATGCTTTGACAGAGTTACAAAAGGAAGTCTACCAACAACAAGTCAAGTTGAACAGATTAGACCAAGAGACTGTGTTTTCCATTTTCGTTTTGCATAACAAAAATAAGCCCAAAAAAGCTGATCTTCCAAAAGAGATGTTTGAAAAAGGGAGATACATTGCTGCTGTAACTGTTCCTGATACATGGTTATGCTACCCATGGGAGGCTACGGATATTGAGGAACATACCGCTTTGGCTATAAAACAAGGAAATAATTGAATATCACCGATTACCTTAAGTTAAAATATATAAGACTGAATAATTTATCTAGATTGTTCCTGTAGTTGGGCAATTTGTTGAAACTGAGAGCGCATCATGTCTTTCAAATCATCCACATCATTTTCCAGTTCTTCAACCTTCTCACTCTTCTCTCCTAGTAGCTGGAGAAGAGCCTCTTGCTTGTTGGTGAGATCAGCCACTTGTGACTCCAAACCATTCTTTTCCTCTAAAATTCCTTGTGCATCATCACTAATTTGCAACAAGCGAGAGATCTCCGCGTTTGCCTCATCCTTTTCCCTCCACAATCTTCCGGAAGCCTCCTTCACCGATGAGAGCTCCATTTCAAGCCTTCTTATCTCTGCTGCTAATTTGCTGACCATTTGAACGTTTGTGTTGTTTGTTACTGATGCCTGCCCTGTATTAGGACGAGTATAAGAAGAGTTTAGATTCATAGAAAAAGCACTTGACCTTCTTTTAGATAGTTCCAAATCGGCAGCTTCTTCCGGAATATCTTCATCAGGTTCGAAAGAAAATTCTGGAGCTGATATATCTGCATCATGGGTAGATATTTCATCCTGAAGCTTACCAACAGGCCCATTCCAAAGTGGATCAGTCGATTCCTCTACGGGTGGCATAGTGTCATGGGGAATTTCAGGGAATTCGAGTTTTGACTCCAGTTCTGATCCCGGATGAGGTGTTTTATCCTGATTATTTAAAGCTCCAGCAAGCTGCTTCCTTAAAATTTCGTTCTGCTTTTCTGCTAAACAGTAGTCTTCTCGTAAGCTATTAAGTTGCTCATTCGTTTGAGAAAGTGCATATTTGGATGTCAGCAGCTCTTGCTCAAGTTGTGAACGTATATTGTTAGTTGTTTCTGAATTCGAAAGAAGTTTGTCTCTAAATTCACGAAGAGTACGTAGCTCTCCAGACATTTCATCATTTTTTTCACGTAACTCGTCAAGCGATGACTGTAAAATAAAAATTTTCTCATTCAACGCATATTCAATGGACTTCCAGTTTTCGTTGGTTTCTTTAAGCTCGTTTTGGTTGGCATGATATTGAGACAAAACCTTTTCGTAATTTTCCTTCAATTCTCCAGTCAGACCATCACCATAATCATTCTCGCGTCCAGTTTCAAAGCTAATCCTTAATTGCTCCAATTTACTTTCCAATCTTGTCATTTCTTCCTGGGAAGTTTCCTGCAATGCCTTATACTTTATGTCAAATTGATGCTGCATGCTTTCATTCAAATCTTCTGATTCTTCAATTTTTTTGAGGAACTCGTTGTTTCTCACCTCTAGCGTCGAATTTTGGTCCTTTAAACTTTCATAATCCAAAAGTAATTTGCTATATTTTTCTTCTACTTCATCCTCACGAGCCTTGGTGTTTTTTAGTCGCTTTTCTGCTTCAACTAAAGCCTGTTCAAGAGATTGGTTTGTTTTTTGAAGCACATCGACCTGAGTGTGACATTCTTGTAGATCGTCCTTTTGTATATTTAAATCAGAGGTAAGTTCTCTGATGGTTTTGTTTAAAGACTTTATTTTGTCAGAGAGATGTAATTCCTTTTTTGAAAGAATCTCTCCCTCTTTCAACAGTTGTTCGATTTTTAAATCCTTTTCCTTTAGTAATTTGATTAAACTAGAGTCTGAAGTGTTTGTGTTTGATTTTAACCTCATAATTGACCCATTTAAGTTTTCAACATCTTGATGCAGTTTTAAAACGATAGGAAATAAATTCTTCAGCAGGTCTGAAGTATCATTGTGCGTTAAATCATAGTCATTTCCTAGTAAGTTAGAGAAGAATGAAAGGGCCTCCGATTCGTCATTTTCTATTGCAGTTGCTTCCTTCGAAATTGAAACATCAGGCGTGTTCTCTGGAGAACAAATTTCAGATACAGTCGGGGAAATTGAAATTCGTACAGCCGAATCCAAATTCTCTACTCTAGCGCTTTGTTTCTTGGCCTTTTTTTTGGTTTTTGTTTTCGCTGCTAGAGAGAGACGCTCTTGAACAGAAAGCTTCTCCATTGCAGTACCTTAAGTCAATTGCAAAGGAGCTATCCAAGATTAGAGCGGTAAAATTTGAAGTACCTCAGTAAGGAATGTACTCTTATTGAACCTGGCTCAGCTCACAAAAAATATTTTACATCCGAGGGAAATGCTTTTCCCTTGAGTGCACTAACTTTAATTTTTAAATACTTGATCTTATAACAATTGTAATAACAACTGGCCGAAAAATTAAAAAGAAGCCCTGTGGGGGGCTCGAACCCCCAACCTTGTGATTAAGAGTCACACGCGCTACCGATTGCGCCAACAAGGCTTAACTGTTGGAAACTGAATAAAAAGTAGAATATCACACATGAAGAGCATCATACATGAAAAACAAATACTCATAAAATTTTGAAGTTTTCGAAGAAGTTCAAAATTATCCGATGAGATGATCTGAGATGAGGTTCGCTTTATAGTGTATGACCATTTCAAGTTGACAAAATCCAACTATCAACTGTCCAATTAACCTTTCTATGGAAGCAATTTATCCACTGAGCTCTCTTTCCAAACAGCTAGAGACTGCCGAAGGCGACGAGTTCCACTCAATTTTGAAACTTTTGCGTTCGCCTGCATATGTAAACCAGTCTTTGTTGAAGTCCGATATAGCTTTATTCACAGGAAAGCTTTTGAAATTACTGAGGTCTAGTGATTACTATATGTTGTGGAAAGGATGTCAAGTTACTGCTGTTATATGCTCTTATAATGCTGTTGTATTGTGTTCACAATCGAATCAATTGCTAACAGTACTATACACAAGATTTGAACAGCTAAGTACTCATTATAGGGACACAGTTGTGTCTGAAATCAAACTGACATGTTTAAGGACTGT
The DNA here is from genome assembly GCA_030579315.1 of Kluyveromyces siamensis. Taxonomy (NCBI): domain Eukaryota; kingdom Fungi; phylum Ascomycota; class Saccharomycetes; order Saccharomycetales; family Saccharomycetaceae; genus Kluyveromyces; species Kluyveromyces siamensis. The sequence goes on from JAKTQE010000035.1 coordinate 66,593, forward strand.
TGTGAACACAATTGCCTTATTAATGGACTTAATTAGAGGAAAACCAGCTTTGACACGCGAGGTACTAACACCAAAATTGAACTCGATAATTCCCTCCCTGATTGCTTTGTGTGAAGAGGAACCTAAACTATGTCTTCCTATACTGGAAAAACTAGTTTATGTGAATACCACTACGTTTAAACCATTCATCAACAAGTATCGTGCTGTGCTCATCAAATTGATTTCGAGAGGAATCGAGTTTTATGATGGAGAAACGAGAAGACTAATTTGTGACGGTTATGCATATGTCCACCTGGTTAAGCAGAACTCTGTAAAAATAGATGAAAATCAAGCCCATCATAAGGCTTCTGCAGATGAGAATTGGAAAATGGGACTACAAAGGATACTCTCAGAATTTAAACCATTAATCCAGTTGTGTGGAGATCTGCTGGACTTCACTGTTGATAAAGACCTCATCCAGTTGATCGAGTCTCTTCCAGGTACTGAGAATAATCAACTAGAGAACAGTGAATTATTCCCCCCATTGAGTGTCGATATGAATAAGCCCTTCACTTTGTTGCAAATTACTTACAGAATCAGTACTCTCAGACAATTGTTACTCGCTTTCATCACTAAACCCACTCCATTCCCAATTAATGTTCCTTTGCGTAGCATTATAAATTTGTGCGAAGCGTTACTGGGCATGAATACAAATTACATCCCCTTGAAGAAGGGTTTACGCCGGGAGCCTGAACTTACGTCAATTATTTACACTGTTTTGAGAAGTTTGCAATTCGAAGGCATTGTCATCCTCAAAACGATGGCCGGGAAATACGACAAAATATTAGTGTTTTATCAATCCACTATTTTATCTTCATTGGAGTTATTCATTCCTTTGAAAAGAAAGGGAGCGTCTATTGACTATGAGGCATGTGATTCAATGAAGGAGCAACTGTTATACCTTATTAGTTGCGTCAATGCTATCTCTGAAAATATTGGTCATAAGATTATCGAACTTGGCCTTTTCACAAAGCTTACTGATATAACCTTGCATTTCGTGAAGAAAAAGTCGAACCTAGGTAATCTATTTGCCGAGATGCCTCAAAGTCAAATTAAAGGAAAACAAACTCTGAAACAGAAAAAGGAAACTAACAGAGTTACAGGTGCTATGTCAGATATTTATTCACATCCTAACCAATTCGTGTTCAAACCCGAGAGGAAGCTTTACGATGAGGCTAACAAATTTTTAACTTTCATTCTTAAAAATTTGAAACTGCCTTCAACCCAACAGATAAAAATTATACAGTACGCAACTACCACCGCACTTGGACTAAAAGAGGAATCGGGCCAAATTCCTTCAAGTTTTATCGAATTATTAACCTGTCTAACTCTGTATCCTGGTAACGAAAGAGTTTCAATTTTACCGATTGCCATTTCACTACTCAAAGAGAGTGATTCTGAAGTGTTTGAAGTATTATGCAATCCTAGGTTACCTCTTGGTACAATCAAAACCTTAGTCAACGTTGAAGACTCTTGTGACAAAAGAGTTGAAATAAAAATGCCAAATGAAGCTGACGCATTCACAGGTGATTCCGAACCAACTGTTGGGACACCTGCTGAGATCGCAGAGGTTGAAATAGCTGAAATGCATGAGGAAAACGCAGAGATAGCATCTTATCGTATCGAGCCACAGGAATCACATCTCTTCCGCAAGAGACCTTCAGATGAAACAACCGAGGAAAAAACGGCTGATCATGATTTAGACAGCAAGCGTCAAAAAAGCGATCAAAAAGCACATTCACCAAAAATCGCAGAAGAAGAAAATCCTCATCCAAGACCGGCCTTAGCTGAATCAGAGTTAGTCAGTAAAAATCATGATTCCGACTCCGAGTCAGGTTCCGAACTCGAGATTCCAGAGATAAATCTCAGCGATAACGAAGAATAGACCGATTGCCATTTTGGTAAGAGGATTCTTTTCATTCAAACTTTGTGAGTTCAATTAGGACCTCATCATCCTTTTCATTTTTTTCCAGAAGATAAGCTTTGTCTAATAACCTAAATATATTCATGTAATTTGGATTAAAATCATTCTGCGAGAGTGTTTTATCCCTACGAAGCAACCTGTCTAGCAAGTCGAGAATACCTTCTGCAGCCAAACGAGGGGTGAAGTCACCGCTCGCAATGTCAAAAGAAATATGATTTCGCACCAGGCGGTCAAGCTTTAGCCTCAGAAAATCTACTTTAGCCTCAAGATCTAACTCTTTCCCTAGCTGACCCTTCTCATCCAATCTTTCCCCAAGTAGGTTGATCAAGATGATCATTTCATTATTAAAGCTCCTCTGAGATTCTACCAAATTATGCAAATCTGTTAATGAGGATTCAAACAATTGCTGTTTGTTTTCAATTTCTAGTGATTGTCTCAATAAAGCTATTCCTATAGGGTCTGCTCTTGACGGTACGTATAATTGTTTTTCCGAAAGTTCATTCCAAATAGTTTGATCGTTAGCGTCACTCCCTATTCTTTTTTGAAGTTGTTGACACGCCTGTCTCGCTTGATCCAAAAGCCTTTCCTTTTCTCGCAATTCTTTCGTTAGAGCCTCACGGTAAGCATCCTCATGTGAAACCATGCTCAGTTTTAAAAAGGGGAGGGAGTATTATTCTGGCAAAAATTCAGTTTTCGTCTTTTATTTTACCTCTATGGGTCTCGTCATAATTCGTTTACATCTAATGGCAATCGTTTCCATCGCTGCTACATTTACTTACTCAAAACACTTATATTCTGATCACGTGTAAACGATGAAAAAAAGATATAATTTCAAGAGAACTTTTCAAACTTCATATCGTACTCATGTCCCTCTTGCGTGAGGGAATAATACATCTGATAAAACGCCAATTAAAATGTCTTCCATTTCTCCAAGTGCACTATCAAACCTCGATGAATCTTCTAAAAAGGAGATCATGACATTTTTAGAATCTGAAAATTCTAAACAGAAAGTTCAAATGTCAATCCACCAATTCACAAACATCTGCTTCAAAAACTGTATTTCAAATGTCAATAATGCAGACTTGTCGGCTCAAGAAGAACAATGTTTGAACAATTGCGTCAATAGATTTTTGGACACTAATATCAGAATTGTTAAGGGATTACAGTCCATCCAGTGAAGGTTTTTGTACTGTATACAATTTGTAATTTTTCATTCCTGTACATAACTAAATGAGTTTTATTAAATCATCCTATTATTTGTTCCAGCAATGGTAGAAGTGCCTTTCGGTGTTTCAAAAGATTAAGTTCATCGGTAAAATCACATCCGCATGATTTTAAACTCGAGAGCAGCGTCAAGCAGCGGTTTTCAAAAGCTGGGGTCAAAGTTCCTTCGTTGAATGCCTTTTCAAAGGAGATCAAGACACACGCCAATAAATCATATTTTTGATTTAAAACACTGTTGGGAATACAGTTTAAGGTTACGCATGTGAATAGTTCAATGCATGATTCCATAATATCCATATCCAAAGTAATGAACGGATTTCGAATAAAGGTTTCCCCGAAAGAATATATTATGCGCTGCAAATAGATGGTTGCATTTACAGAAAGAATATCGACGAGCTCTTTTGAGTAAGCTAGTATCCATTTTGAAAGCTCAGTGTATTCGCATCCAATTCTGGGTAGAGTAAGTTGTAATATATTTTCTGAGAGGAGAGAACCAACTGCTTCGAGGTAATTCTCACTGTCATCAGGGAACTCAGCTTTGAAGAGAAGAAGTAACGTAGGATACACTATCCTCCAAATTTCGAGGGTTGTCGATGGTTCAAACGAAGGAGGTAAACTATATGTTAGAGATTTAAGCATCGGATCGTATAACTTGTATAGACCAGTATTAGAGAAAATGAACTTCTTGGATTTTCCTTGGCAAAAGGATGCTTGTAGAAAAGTTTGAAGGAGAAAAACTCCATTAAGTTTCATGTTAGATGGACCTACTGTTGTATCCCTCATTAAATTTACAATCCCTGGTGTTATCCACCATAAATTTGGTGAAAATTGTTCTTTTCTTAAAGTGGTCAGGATGGTATAAAAAAGACCAAGACTTCGCATACCTCCAGCTTTCCTCCAGATCTCCCACATTTCGTCTTCAGAATTATCATCAAATCCTAACTGAGGCCTAAGTCTGAAAGATTCCAGTTCTCTTTGGTACCTACCAGAAGAGGAAATATCATGGTTCTTTGAATTTGCCAGCATTGGCCGTATTTCTGCTATAAATCGATCTAAGCTTCCTGAGTTAGCCTCTACATATCCTTTCAACAGCTCAGATATTCTTCGCAATAACAACGAATCAGAGGCTACAACTGGGAAGTTGAAATAAGATAATCCCAATATAGCCTTAAACGGAAGTGTCGTATTCTCCTTGTCAATTGTTATCTCTTCAATAAGCCCAACAATCTCATGCAAGTAGTCTCTGCTTGGAACCCATGATGAATTCTCGTCTAACTTAGCTACGAATTCATTGATAGTTTTCTCCATTAGATTAATTCCTTGTAGCCAAGAGTAAGGAGGGATAAATGTTATCTTTGATTTCCTTTTCTTACCAGCTGGTGTTAATTTGGAAATCAATCAGATTGATTATATTCGAAAATAAAACATGCAATTGATGAGGAGAAATAGGATCAACAAAACGACCGTATAAAACAAAAAATTGTATTATGGAATAAACATTGATTAATAAACTTGTTTAATTATGTTATTCCGTAGACTATATCTTTCGCGTATTCAAGTGAGGAGCATACATAACTTAAAAGTTTCTGATGAGGTCCTTGAAGCTATCAATTCCAAAAAACCGGTAGTGGCTTTGGAGTCGACTATAATCACGCATGGTCTTCCCTATCCCGAAAATTTTGAAATGGCTAAGATGGTGGAGCAAGAGATTAGGAATACTGGTGTGATCCCCGCAACCACTGCATTTATTAAAGGTGTTCCTAAAGTTGGCCTTTCTTATCAGGACCATGAATACTTAGCTGACCAAGCTAGGAAAGGAAAAGTTAATAAGGTATCACGAAGAGATATTGCATATACAATGGCAAATAAATTAGATGGAGGAACGACTATATCAGGTACTATGATTTTATCAGATTTAACTGGCATCAGGGTGTTTGCAACCGGAGGCCTTGGTGGTGTTCATTTTGGTGGGGAATTATCAATGGATGTAAGCGCGGACTTAGAGGAACTGGGACGCACACCAGTTGCAGTAGTTTGTGCAGGACCAAAAGCAATTTTGGACATTAATAGGACTATGGAATACTTGGAAACAAAAGGATGTATGGTGGCTACTTTGGGGCCTCAAGGAACGAATGTACCTGGTTTTTATACCCGAGACTCTTACGTCAAGTCTCCGTACAACTTTGATTCTTATCACCAAGCCGCACAAATTATTCATGAAGGAAACACTTTAGGGATGAAATCGGGATATTTGTTTTGTATTCCACCACCTGAAGAAATTGCATTAGATGATAGGTTAATGCAGGAAGTTATCTCTAATGCAAACCAAAAGGCGATCAAGATGAATATATCCGGGAAGGACTTAACGCCATTTTTGTTGAGTGAAATCGCAAACGTGACTAAGGGTGCTTCTGTGAAAAGTAATATTGCTTTTGTTTTGAACAATGCGAGAGCAGCAAGTTCCATAGCAGCAAATCTATCATTATTGGAAAGAGGAGAGATTCCTTCTTTTGAGAACTTTGCTCCCGCCCAAGTTGAATCAAGAAACATTGCATCTCAAGAAAACACTGAAAGTAAATATACCTTAGTTGTTGGATCAATTGCCCTTGATACACATTGTAAGGTTGAATCAAATAACATCAATCATTTCGACTCTAACCCCGGCAAAATCTCTTCCTCTATCGGAGGGGTCGGCCATAATGTTGCACTAAGCGCTTCACTAAGTAATCGTGACCTAACTTTAGATACAAGACTTGTCAGTTCAGTTGGAGATGACCCTGCAGGAAGATCCATTTTGTCTCAGCTAAATATATCTAAAGAAGGTATCTTTATCGATAAAGGCAGTTCTACTGCACAATATGTTTCTGTTCATTCTCAAGATGGTGAATTGGTGGTGGGTTGTGCAGACATGGATATTGCAACAAAAATACCACTAGAACATCTCACAACTCAGCTCCTTACTCTTAACCCAAACGTTGTGTTAGTTGATGCAAATGTCTCAGTAGAGATTCTCAGTTATCTGATTCTTTTACAAAGGAATTTGGGTTATAAATTAATCTTTGAACCAACTTCAAAGGCTAAGTCAGCGAAACTTGGGCTTGTTTCTACTCTTCAAGTGTATCCGAACAATGAGTTATATCTCATCACCCCTACTGTGGAAGAATTGGAAAGCATCTACTCATCTTTTGACCTGGCTGGAAAATTTGATTTGGATAACTGGTTTCCTGTTTTAGATTGTTTGAAAGTAGACCGGAGCATTTCCTCTCTAAATAGTCAGAAAAATGGGGCTTTTAAAAGATTGTTAGAAAAAGGTATTATACAGATGGCATCTTTCTTGCTCCCATATATTCCAATAATCATTGTAAAAGATGGCCCAAGTGGAATTTATGTCTTTTCCATCGAACGTGACTTATCAAATGTTGAGCTAGAAAGTATAAGCATGAACTGCGATCAATCATTCTACAGTAAAGGAGAGATAATTGATGGTCATAAGTATGGGGTGTTGATAGAACACCACATGATACCTGATGGAGAAGTAGCTACAAGCAACGTGACCGGAGCAGGGGACACGTTTGTTGGAGTTCTTTTGAATGAAATTTCATCCAATGAACTAGCTCTTGATGCCAGAAACCCTTTGATTAAAAAGCAGTGTCTACAGAGAGCCCAGCTGGGGGCTAAGATAACGATAGAAGATACCGATACCATTAGTAATAAGCTGAAAGATCTCCCATGACATATTATATGTTCAAGTTTTATTTCAGACAAATGATCATATTTGCTATTTTTGCAAACTCTCTTTTGTCTCTTTTATAGAAGTAATAATTATATACATGAAGGTAGTTTTTCTACCCGGCTTAAGCCTATACCATAGAGCAAATCCTATCAGCAACTGATTCCTTAGTAGAAGGACTTAGGGGTTTAGGTCCACTTAAGTATTGTTCAAGCAAAAGTTTGCCAATGAATGGTTCAGTGACTTTGCCTAGTGTATGCGATTCCCCAGTTTTCTTGCTGAAGTGATATAGCTGTAATGAGCCATCAGATTGTAGCTCGAGTAATAAATCGTCATTTTTTGGGACAGAGCCACGTCTGCTGAACGCATCTCTGAATTGCTCTAGTCCAACATTTAGACGGACCTCATCCGTTTTGGATTCCGAATGAGCAATAATTGATTTAATTAATCCATCTTTTAAATGATTGAAATCTGTATTTCTAATAGGAGTGATCTTGACAAGAAGCTTTATTCCGCTATCCAAAAGGTTCGAGATTAACACACGTGAAATTTCGGGATCTTCAAGAGCAAGTTTCAAGTTTTCTCTGTGAGGTTTGGACTTATCAAAGTCAATAAAGGCCGATGAAAGAAACTTCGAATCAAAAACTTCTGGGATTAACGCTAAATCTTCAGTCGCAGCGTATATTCCACATCCATAAATTTTGAAGGAAAGGAAAGTAACAGCCCTAGTTCCGTAACCTAGTAGTGTGTAATCAGCTTTGACCGGATATACAGCTTGTGAAAGTTTAGTGGGGAAGGGGTCTAATCCTTTTTCTACATCAACGAGTTCAAAAGCATTCTCTTTTACATTTTGGTCATTTTCTATTGAGAGCGACATGCTGCTGAATAAACCGATGGCGGTGATTCCCACGAAGATAGCGGGGAAATGAGGAAACCCATTAGGTTTTCTTCTCTTGCTGACTAGTGTAGAAACAGCAACCCTAGGCCTCTGAGAACCAAAAGAACGACATTGGTTTCTTGATAGAGATAGGATGTTTAGATCAATCTTATTGAACCTTTTCATAGCTTTCGAGACCAACATGATATTCATTAGTTTTACCTATCTGCTACCAATGGAAGTGAATTCAAACGGGGGAGAGTTAAGGTTCGATTGCGCTCTTTTAAATAGTAATAAAATAAGTCCGCTTATTTCTTTTTATTTTCATAGCACGTGACAAACATAGGTTATAGATATTAATTATAGCATGTGACAGTATATTTTTAACATAATTTACAGAGCTTCTTCGGGGATGTCATCATGGAAATATTTACCTTCAGAGGTTGGCTTAATAACACCAGTTCTGATCAGGAAATCACCGAAGTGTTCCTCAGATAACCTTTCCAAGGACCATCTCTTGAACAATGGCTTCAAGATACTCAAAATTTCTTCTTCCTTGATTGAGGCACGGTACAATTTATTCAACCTTTGACCATAATAACCACCTCCGAGCATTAAATTGTACGTTCCTGGAGCCTTACCGACTAGGGCAACCTCCGCCAACCATGGTCTAGCGCAACCGTTTGGACACCCTGTCATTCTCATGACAATAGAATCATGACGTAGACCATATTCTTCAAGGGCATTTTCCAACTTGCCAATTAGCACAGGGAGGTAACGTTCACTTTCTGCCATCGCCAAACCACAGGTAGGTAGTGCAACACAAGCAGCAGAGGATAGTCTTAATCCACTAAAGTCAGTATTATCCAGCTTATACTTCTTCATGATTGATTTAACTTCATCTAAAAACTGGTCCTCCACTCCAGAAATCACCACGTGTTGGTTACCAGTTAGTCTAAAGTGACCAAAGTTATTTTGACGCATTAACTCGGCAATTTTCTTCAAACCTGTCTTCTGAGGCAAATCTGGCGTGTCTTCTACCCTACCATTCTCGATGAAGGCAGTGAAATGATTCAAACCAGTTTCATCCTTCACCCAACCGAAGTAGTCGATATTGGACTTGATTTCAAATGGAGCCGCAGGAGCGAACTGCTTGCCCCATAACTCTTCGACCTTTTGTTTGTAGCCTTCGACAGTCAAATCATCAACGGTATACTTGAGACGAGCATGTTTACGGTTGGAACGGTCACCATGGTCCCTTTGAACTATCATAATCTTTTCCATGGCATCACATACATCTTCAACCGAGACGTAACCAAAGCAGGACCCAGTTCTAGGGTATGTCTTCTTATTGTTGTGAGTACTACCCATACCACCACCTACATAGACATTGAAACCGGTCACTTTCTGAGTTTCTTCCTCAATGATGGCAATCAAACCAATGTCACTAGACCAGACATCAACATCATTAAAAGGTGGAACAGTAATATTTATTTTGAACTTTCTTGGTAAGTATGTAGGACCATAAATTGGCTCAACATCAACTAGTGCATTACCAGCGACCAAAGTCTTTTTCTTGTTGGGACCTTCTTTTCTATTTTCAAAAATAGATGGCCAAGATGCGTCTTCATCTCTGTCATCAGCACCTTCCAACCAGATTTCATGATAAGCGGTAGTCTGAGGTAAGAAATGCTCGGAGATCAAAGCACCGATATCAGAAATTTGTTGATGAACTTTTGCATTAGCTGGCAAAGCAGAAATCATGACATTTCTGTTAACATCACCACAGGCAGCAACCGTGTCCATCAAAGTAGAGTTCATAGATCTAATGGTATGTTTCAAGTTCTTCTTTACCACACCATGCAACTGGAAAGTAGCTCTTGTGGTCAACTTAACAGTACCGTTACCAGTAGTGTCCGAAAGATGATCCAGAACTAACCATTGTTCCGGCGATGCTTTACCACCAGGTAGCCTAACTCTTGACATGAAAATATAGTATGGCTCGAGTCCTTGAGCCTTTCTAGTTTCCCTAATATCACGATCATCCTGCATGTAAATACCATGGAACTTTGTAAGTTGCTGATCAGATGCGGAAATAGCACCGGTTGAATCATCTTTCAATCCTTCGACAATAGTACCTCTCAAAAAGTTGGAACCAATCTTAATATCCTCGTTAGTAATAGGCTTTGGTTCATCTGGAACTGCAGCACCAGAAACTCCAAGGGCTTCCCACAATTTTGCTTCCCATTCAGAGTAACCTGTTTGATACCCATCTGCATCTTGGTCGTCACCCAAACCAAGCGGAACAAGTTCTTTTGCAGAAAGAAGCTCCAATCTTTTGAACAAGTCTTTTGCAGGCTTATTATAGTAGTGTTTGTCCTCTTTACGTGGCCAGTATAACGAGTCACCAAGACCAAATACAGAGAAGTTCAGAGAAGCTAAATCCAAGTCAGTCGTAGATTTGATAGAGTCCCAGAAAGATTTACCATCTTGAGGGAATTCACCCTGGCCTGCGGTAGAAGAAATGAAAATAACGTTTTCCTCACCAGGTAGCTCCTCCAAGTCAATATCATCCATGGAAAGAACACTGCTCTTTAAACCCCTTGCAGAAGCCCTCGTTCCCAACCGTTTGGCAAGATTAGAAGCATTTCCACCATCAGAAGCGTAGTAAATATGAATTGGTGGCCCAGACAAACCTTCAAGCAATTTGTCGAAAGCTGCCTTTGCCCTTCTTTCCTGTTTTGCCTCAATAGCATTTGCAGCAGAATGCTTTAGAGTCCTGGCAAAATCAGGAGATCTTTCAGATAGTAAAGTCAATTTGTTTTCACGATCCAAAAACTCTTGAAGTTGCTTTCTAATGACGGAAGAATCTAATTGGAAAACTTCTTCGTCTTTTTGAGCGCTCGGGTCATATCTGTACAATGGCCAATATCCACTTTCAACGCTATTTTTAGTTTCCTTCAACACTTCCAAAGGAGTGTCGTTTTCAGAATGATAAGGTAAATATGCTAAAATTATGGAGGGTCCATTAAACTTTGAGGCCTCCACGAATGAGGTCAAAAGCTGGGTATAAGAGGCGTAGACAGCTACTGAAGCAACATAGACGTTTCCAAAGTTCATTGCATATAAACCAACATCCTTCTTCCTTGTTGATGACAAACTATTTTTGACTTTGTTATAAGGTTCAGAGTCAATGAGCAAAACATTGACATTTTCTCCCGAAGAAAGAACGTGATGGACACCAGACTGACCTAGATCATAGGACCATGCGTCAGATCCTATTAACCAGGAAGATTTGAATTCCAAAAACTCAGCGGAAGGGATATTTTTCAAAAGAGTTAGAGCGGTAGTAGAATGGTTGTTATTTTGCAACAAATCGAACAGATCATTGGCTAGCTTATTGGCATCCTTAATTTCTGATTGAGAAAGGGACCTTTGATTCAAACCGATCCACTGAGATAAAAGTTGCACAATTTTAGGACCCTCATCTGAAGCATAAACTTCTGCGTCTAAGGATTTTTGTGCAATGTTGACAAGTTCCTGACGGTCTTTTCTTTGCTTCAAAAACAAACCAAATCCATATTCAGGGTTAGAAACATTAGCATTTTCTGACTCGTATGAATTTAGAACCTGGAATTCCGAGCCAAAAAGTTGGTTCAAAACTTTTTCATAGGCTGCTTCCAAACGGAAAGCACCGGCGATAAATGTTTTCAATTCATCGTTAGCACTAGTTCTAGAAGAGTTGCCCACGAAGAGCGCCAAGTTTGGTTGTTCCGAGTTGACATTGTCTATAATCTGCTTCAAAGCTTTGGAAAATTCAGAAATAGTGCCAACATTCGAAACAAGCAGTTGATCGATGTTTTTCTCGACTAAAGCGTTGAAATCAGAGAAGAAATCAAGTTGGATAGGTTCAAACCCATTGACGTTGGAGGGTTTTGAGTTAGATTTCTGAACAATCACAATCTTTCTGACAGAAGAAGGAATAATAGAAAAAATTTCGCTCAAATTCCATGGTCTATAGACCCTGATATCTAGCAAGCATGCATCAGAGGGCAATGATTTAGAAAATGCTGTTGCATATGGCGACAAATTGACTAGTACAGTAGTAGGGTTGGATGTAGATGAGAAAAATTCAAATTTCTCGATTTTCAGTAAGTCCTCTATAGTCTCGCTAACCTCAGATACAACTGCCTTCTCGGTCACCTGCAAATCAAACTCATCGATAGTTTCATAAGAAACGTTTATAAAATGCAAAACTGGCTGAACAAGCTTGGTTGACAAAACATAAGCTGATTCTGCACCTGAGCATGCTTGTGAAAAGTCACTCGAAACTATCGAGATAATATCCAAATCCTTGAGAGAAGGAATAATAGAATAATCTTGCTGTGTAAGTTCAACATTAATGACAACTGGAAAATCTTTGATCTTGTGCAAATGAGGGAGAGAGCGCACTAGAGTGACGTCATCAACGAAAACAGTCGTTAACTTATCCTTCTCAAGTGTTTCAACAACAGCTGCTAGGGGATCGTGGTTGTTCAGCAACTTCACGGCATCGATGCTCTCTAAACTCTTTGATATACTGGACTGAAATGCCTTCGAAGGAACCGAGTAGAATACCGAACTCTTCTCAATTGATGCAATTTCCTTCAAGAACACTTCTTCCAACGCAAATTTTGTCATATTCAATTCTCAAACAAAATTATGACCAAATAAATAGTCAATAAATAATGGTATCAAAAACAGATTACCTTCACCACCGATGAATTTCGCCTATCTGGATGTTATCCTGATTAGACTTCCTCAGGCAGTAATTAGCGATACGCAACCTCTTTTAAAGTTTAGGTTTTCCTTTCACACAAAGGTTTGATATATCTACCAAAGTACGTAATTCAAACATCTTGTACTACTACTTTATACTAAACCATCCTAACATCTTAACTATTGAAATGAGCCTACTGTATGAATGACTGTTACACAGTTGTGGCTCGACTATTGAAAAACAAAACGAAAAGCCATTTCTTTGTTCGAACTGTGTATGAACAATAAAATTCCCCATATCGTACGAAACAAGAAATGAGAGCTCAAGAAATTTAAATTTCTAGTACACTAAATAATTCAAGGTAGCCTAATAAATAATAACACGTGACACAATAACACACTTTTACATTCAGTAAAAACACGTGACAGCTTGTCTTTTTTTTTTTGGATTTTCGTTTTGGCAGAAGCCTGAATAATTGATGATTGATTGGTCGAAGAGATGCCTGGTATGCCATTCAGCAGTTAGGTGAAGATCATCCACTTTTCCATTCACTTTTCTCCTGATGCAATACAGACTCGATACTCATTCTTGAATTAGTTTTTTTTTTCCACGATTCTACTACGGATGTTATGGCATCTTTGGTATCAAGCTTTATTCTATCGATCTCAGCAATTGATTCTTTCACTGAGGGTCGGACGGAGTTAGTAACATGATCTTCAGTAGTACATTTGATAGTTGGAAAACTATGTAGTCCCCTTTTAGTCCTCCAAATTACACGTGACTGTGTGGTGGGATTTTATCATGAATGTGATACACATACGCATTTTTTCTTGTTTTGCGACCAATTCTTGTTTTATGAGAAACTTTTGCTGGACTGTTAGCTCAGAACCATTCTCAGGCATGCTTCAGACATTATATGGGTTAGGGGCTCTTTTAGTTTTACAACATCATATGTTGATGAAGGAACAAATACGGTCCAGATGCGATCGATATGTGGAAATATCAAAGTTGTACTTACCCGGAGTTGAACCAACTGAAATTTCGAATGGCATCAAAAATGGTTGAGATACGTAGAATTCAGTTTATTGCCACCAAGAACCACAATAGATTCATCATTGTTCGTCAGGCTGATACTCTTCGAGAAGACCACAGTGGCTACAATCGGGTAATTCCTTGCATCACAGACCCTTCTATTGAAACATACTGGTTTGTTACGGTCACAACACAGTGGACGAAAAATAATAAAAGGAATTTAGGGAAAGTAAGAGACAGTTACTATGGTTTTAGAGGCTACAGTATTAGTTGTAGATAACTCAGAGTATTCTAGAAACGGGGATTTTCCCAGGACGAGGTTCGTGGCTCAGATAGATACCGTTGAATTCATATTTCAGGCGAAAAGAAACAGCAATCCTGAAAACACGGTTGGATTAATTTCAGCAGCGGGAGCGAATCCCAGAGTGTTAAGTACGTTCACAAATGAATTTGGTAAAATTTTGAGTGGATTACATGAAACAAACATTGAGGGTTCAATCCATTTTGCCACAGCCATACAAGTGGCTGCATTAACTTTGAAACACAGACAAAATAGGGTTCAACGTCAAAGAATCATTATATTTGTATGCAGTCCAATAACTGAAGATAGAGATGATCTTATTAAAATGGCAAAAAAGCTTAAAAAGAATAGCATTGCAGTTGATGTCATTAATTTTGGTGAGACGGACACAAACACTCCGTTGTTGGAAGAGTTCGTGGAAACTGTTAATAGCGGTCAAGAAGACAGCAGATCAAACCTACTAAACGTAACGCCTGGCACACGGTTATTATATGAACAAGTGGCTTCTTCTCCAATCACATTGGAAGGTTCTGCTTCTGACACAGGATATGGAATGGGAAATAATGATGATTTCATGGATTTTGGCGTCGATCCTTCTTTAGACCCAGAGCTCGCAATGGCTTTACGTCTATCTATGCAAGAAGAACAAGAAAGGCAAGAGAGACTGAGACAGCAATCTTCTGATTAACTGCGGCATATAGCAAGTAGATTTTTGTACTATTCGATTTTTTTAAAGATCTTTGGGCAATGAGCTAGCATCCCTGATGCCTAAGGTTCTCCTACTATTGATTCAGATAAACAAGCTTCCTAGTAGAAAATTCTGAAGCTCTGATGATGGTTCATAGGCTTTTCTTACCTATACTATATAGAAGTGTCATACTTCTTTTGACTATTAGCATCAACCTGAGTAAAATCAAAATATATCACGTGATTTAATACCAGGACTCTCAACAGAATAAACCAGTTATCTGATAACAAAAGTCTCTAACCCAGCGTACTAAAAATTTCTACTAAAGCCAAGGAATAGAACAAAAGCGTCGCAGCTATAAAACTTGATTGTGTCATTGGAAATTGCTCGGCGCAAAGATGGTGGAAAGTGATCCCATCTTCTCTTCGTTGAGATCAAAACCAAAGGGAAATACCGCCAAACAGGAAACACAATCTAAAACTGCACCTAATGACAGTTTAAGCACGTCTACATCTACTAATCAACGAAGTTTCATTAACAGTGCACCAGTGAATATCAATACAAGTAAAAATGTAACAATATGGAACAATACGTTGATCATTGGAGCTAGCAATCAAACATCCGCATCATTTCAAAATAGACCCCGCTTAAAGCTTTCTACCGATGGACTAAAAACTATTGCAAAGCCAGGAACTATGGCTTTGAAAGATTCTAGCTCACTTAAAAGGGACCCGTTTGCGAAAGATCTTCAGGAGCAGTCAGATTTTGATGGAAACTCAAGGAAATCCACCGAATTAGAACTTGCTTTCCACGATAGCAGATTTTCTACCAATCAAGTAATGATTGATATATCTACCGTATGGGGGGCCAAAGAAGGAGATTTAGCT
This sequence comes from Kluyveromyces siamensis, assembly GCA_030579315.1. Taxonomy (NCBI): domain Eukaryota; kingdom Fungi; phylum Ascomycota; class Saccharomycetes; order Saccharomycetales; family Saccharomycetaceae; genus Kluyveromyces; species Kluyveromyces siamensis. The sequence goes on from JAKTQE010000035.1 coordinate 82,054, forward strand.
GAGTTGAAAACATATCGTGGCATTCCAAAGTCTAAAGATAAAAAAATTTATTTTATTGTAAAGGATTTCGATCCCGAGACAAGAAGAAGAATGAAAGGGACTCAAATATCATTATTGTCAGGTCAATTACAACACGTGTTAGATTTACCCATAAGATCTAAAGTCTGGATCAAGTTAAAAGACAAAAATGAACTAGGTGCTGACCTAGTCGAGCTGCATGTCAAGGATTGCAATGTAAATAGAGGGGACATGTGGAAATTTTCTTCCAAAATGTATGATTCTTGTGTTTTTTTGGGACAACGAATCTTATTCATCGAAACAATTAGAGCTGTGGTAAAAGGTATCTACAGAGATGGCAGAAAGGTCTTATCTGGTTATATAAGTGAAAAGACTAAAATTGTTTATCGGTCAGAGTCTGCCAAAATCTTATTCTTAATCCAGATTACCGACGAAATGTGGCATTTTGAGGAAAATGGAGAGGAAACCTTTCATAAATTCGTCAATTCACTTTTCCCTAAAATATTTACCAAATGGAAAAGCATTGGAACCCATCATAGCATTAGTATCATATTCTGCACATCTGTTGACCGCTCAGCATCGTCCTTCTATGAACTGCACCCGGGGGAACGACTAAAAAATACAAAAGATTATTACAGAGTGGTTGTAGATCAGGTAAATATAGTACATTGGGTTGAAATAATGAAAACGCTAAGAAAAGAATTTATACGTGTAGCAAAGGACCTACGTAACGTAAAGTTGAATGATGACATTAGCATTATGAAGGGCAGTTTCCCCTCTGTCATCAAATCTAACCTACTGGAAACCATAAATTTTGCAGCCTCAATGATAACAGATCCATTTAAGCAGAATGATTTACGTCATACAACAACACATGCAATCATAATCACAGCTGGTTCTGGTCTTTATGACGTCGATTACGACCTTCTTAAAATTACGGATAAAAAATTGTTATCCTTAGAGATAACAATGGATCTAATATGTTTAACAAGACCCCCACTTCACATTGTTCCTTTATTTAGATACATTGACTACAAAAACCAACTTCATTACTGCACACCTTCATGGCTTAGTATTTCATTCTGGAATGACACCAAACGTACAATGGAATGGCATCCAAGGTGCAAAATATATGATGTCTTGATGATGGGCCTCACGGAGACGGAATTAAAAGATGAGATTGCACTTGATACATTGCAAATGGAGAATAACTCTAAATCCTTGTCTGAATTCATGGGGAAATATGATCACCATGTTTTCGACGAAAAAGCAAATCGTTTTTCCTTGAACAATTGTAATACGGATTCTTCTGAAAATTTAGAGAAACAACTGGCTACTGATATTAACATGCAGAAAAAGCATTTTCAAAATGATATTATGGGAGATGCTCATAATTATCCATTTAGATGGCTAGAGTCAAAACCCACAGATGCATTATTACAGCCGACCTTCACAGAGCAAGTTTTCGCAGAGTTATCTCCACTCCCATCATCTGCAGGCCGGTCAAAAGAAGTGGAAGCGGATGAGGACTCTGCGGTAGATTCTTTGGCACTGTCTTCGCTAAAGATGGTCTCAGAGTCAAGTACTGGTGTGACAAAGAGAATTTTTTCCAAGTTTTTTCCGGACTTGCCCTCTAAGCGTAGCTTTGAGTACTTAACAGGCTCCAACCCCCACAGCACTTCAATAGAAGTACCTGGAGAGCCTTCAAAAATTTCAAACGAAGTGCTCTCTTCCCCACCGCTAGAGATTCCTAGTTCCTCTAAAACGCAAATCAAAGGAAAAGTTTCATCTGTTGAAAATTCTTTGCTTAGTATGAAGTCATCTGTGGAAAAAACTTCTGCTGAGAAAAAAATGACCCATGGCGATGGTTCATTGAACCATCAATCTTTCAAGAAGAAAGCGCTCAAGAACGTTGAAAGAGATAATTGGATTGAAATAGAGAATCCGTCGATACCAGTTGATGAAGAGTTAGCAGGGTTTTTGATTCCGGATAGATGGAAGGACGTTTTCCCTAAATATGTTGCTAAGAAATACACCAAATGGCGTTCTTTTACAACACCTGCTGAACTCCCATTAACAACGAGTATGTTCCCTATGAAAGACGATTTTGAACAAAATTTTATTCTTAGAAATCATACGGTCTCCCTAAATTTGGATCAAGAAAGCTATAAGCAAACAGCGTATGATCTTTTACAAAACATGGTCTACTTAAGACTTTTGACCGGATTTCAATTCTGTAGGGGTGGCGATGTACTTGAAGTCGAGCGAGCTAGAAACAAGGATGCAGACAGCTCAACAATCACTCATCTGATAACTAAGAATAATTTTACAGAGGTCACCATTTATATGCGCATTGATAACGAAATTCATAGAATTGTTTGTTTCGACGAAATAATTGACGTTCAACGATTTATCCGAAACGAGGATTTCAAATTAATCCAGACTTTTGCAAAATACACACCCTATGTAAAAACTCGGTTTGAAGCAGAGTACAGGGAACTTCTCGTTGACCCTGTAAAAAAGATGAGGGATTCATATAATTGGAATCAACTTGATCAGGTTCTTGCAGGCTATGGAGATATGGTTTCTGATTCTAACAGTGAAAAGTGTTTCAGATCAAAGTTTGTGCTCTTGCCGGCCGAAATTCCTCCAAATACTTTCCAGTCTACAATAAATGGACGGAAAGAGACGTTAAGTGCTGAAGAAATTAGACTAGAAGGATTGCGAAAGCTTATTTCTTCAATATCAAGGTCGCGACTCAGAAGTGAAGAAGAGAAACGTAATATGAAATCAATTAAAGAGGAAATATTGCCAGAGGTACTTTTCTATACTGGCTATCTCTTTGATTTCATCGAAGATCAAAATGAAATTTTGAGAAATTCAGGAGCTGTCGCCAAGGATTCCATTTTCCTGGACGAAGACTCAACGCTTACTAAAGATGTTGATTTATCAAAACTCTCTAATGATTTACAGAGTGGTGTAGCTCCGATAAATTTGGTCAATAGAAAATGGCATTGGAAGCGACATCAAAATTGTTTCGTGGGGTTGGAATTAGTTAACTGGCTCATTGAACATTTTTCTGACATTGACACAAGGGAAGAAGCCGTAGAATATGGTCAAGAACTAATGAACAGGGGTCTTTTCAACCATGTTGAGAGTAGACATGGATTTTTGGACGGACATTATTTCTATCAGCTACGACCTGAGTACATTATGATACCAAAAAATTCAAGTAAAAATATAATCAAGTATGGCGGCGACAATTACTCCCAAAGAAAAGCCTCTACTGGAACTGCATCTATGTCAACCTCTTCAATTGTCCCATCTGTTTCAGCTACAAGTGGTCCTGTTTCAGAGGAAGTTACGAATAAGAATGAAGACCCAACTGTTACCGTGATGCTCAGTAATGCGCTAAAAATTGATTTGGATCCTAGTCGGCAATCATATAAGTTAGAGACTTGCATAGTGCATTATGATCGTGTCCATAATCCAGATCACTGTTTTCATATTAGGTTAGAATGGTTAACTGCAACACCAAAATTAATTGAAGATTTAATAACTAATTGGTCCAGAATAGCTGAGAGATATGGCCTGAAGTTAGTCGAGATACCATGGGATGAACTATGCAATATACCAAGTATAAACCCTTTTCATTCATTCATGAACATTAAATTGGCAATTAATCCTTGGTTAGATCCCGAGTTCAGAGACGAAGCAATATTCAGAGAGCAAAAATTTTTCTACCACACGTACTTGTTAGAAGCTTCTGGTTTTCTTTTGGATAACAGAGCCTCGAAGTTCTTTCAAACGGAGAAAAATTGCAATTATCAAATCATTTACTCTTGGGGAAAACCCATGTTCAAATATGCACAATATATTCATTACTCTGGGGCTTGTATGGCTGAAATACGTGAAAACGGTGATTTATTCTTGGCTCCGAATAACTTACACATATCAAGAGTAAACATAGGAAATATTATCAGCAAGTCTTCTTCATCACCTAGATTTGCCTTAGATGCGAAGAAAGTTATGTTGCAGTTCAGGAAAACCTGTGAGAACTATCAATCATTGAGGGGAATGTTTTTGGAGGCCCGCGAAAAGCATGTAGAAAACAGAGGAAATTTCGAAGATTATAGTAATTTCCAATCGTATAGTTTGTATACTTAAAGCTACATATTTTCGTTTTAAACTCTTTCTGCAATTTTAATAACATCTGCAAGGACACCTGCAGCAGTGACATCTGCACCTGCACCTGCACCTTGGACAATTAGCGGGTTTGGATAGCGTTCTGTCTTGATTGAAATAACATTGTCAGAGCCCTTCAATGAAGCGAAAGGATGAGAGAAATCATACTTTTCAATACCAACAGAGACCAAGTTCGCAGGGAAGTCGACCTTACCAACAAATCTGAGAACCTTATTTTCAGCAGCAGCCTCGTCTTTCAACTTTTGGAGTTCATGATCATAATCAGGTAGTTTTTCCATAAATTCTGCAGAGGACTCGATGGATTCCAGAGCGGAAGGTATCAAAGACTGGACAGGGAATGAAGTTGGAGATTCAACTTTAAAGCCTGCGATTCTAGCAAGAATAGTGACTTTTCTAGCAACATCGAGCCCATTCAAATCATCTCTTGGATCAGGTTCCGTGTATCCCAATTCTTTAGCCACTTTAACAACCTTAGAAAAGCTCACATCCCCTTCAATCGGGGTAGAATACTCGTTAAAAATATAAGATAAAGTACCAGAGAAGATACCTTCAATCTTGACCACCTTATCGCCAGTTTGGATAAGATCTTTTAGTGTACCAATAATCGGCAAGCCGGCACCAACTGTCGCCTCGTGGTAAACGAGACCATTTGTAGGCTGGTAGTCGAATATTTGATTCCACAATTCCAAATTTGAGGAAAAGGCTTTCTTATTAGGAGTAGCAATGGAGATACCATTCTCAATAAACTTTGGGTATGATTTGGCAATCTCCTCATTTGAAGTATTGTCTACCAAGACCGCTGGAAGTGGGGACTTTTTCAAGTATTGAATCAATTCTGAGATTTCAAATGGAGTCTGTCCTTGAGTTTCGATCGTTTTTGACCAGGTTGAAGCTTCCAGTTGCAAAGGTGAATAGTCATTAGAAATTAAAGCCTTGGAGCTCTTTGCGATCATAATAACATTGTATTTAATATGAGACTTGACGGAAAGGAGTTGATTCAAAAACGAAGAACCAACCACACCAGTTCCTATATCATGTTAGTATTTTTTATTGAAATAAGAAATTGAAATGTACAAAATGCACTAAATCGCCAATAGCAAGTGCTGACTCAGGTAATTTGGAACACAATAAATACCCTTCAAACATGTTTTCAAATGTTAAAACATACCAATAATTGCGATATTAACAGCTTTTGAGGACATAGGGAATCAGGTAGGTCGAGTGATGAAAACTTGGTTTGATATTTATCAGTTATAAATTGTTAAGGCGTCAAAGCTTCCTCGTTAGTTCTAACTAGATATGTAATTATTTTTCAAGGTTGACCATGATTCATACCGAAATTTTCATAATGACCTAAAATGAGGGTAATACATAAAAAAATAAGAAGCGAGTCATGATGACTCGGAAATGGATTACATGAAATAAAAGTCGTTAAAATATGAGTATCACTTTTCTTAATTAAGCTTTTTGTCGATTATTTTATTAATTCGGTCAAAAACGTCCTTCTTGCTAACTCTTTTCCGAACAGCGCTCTGATTTTTACTTATCAGCTTCGTTTGTTTAAAATCTGGTGAAGCCGGTGAATCTGATTTCGGAGGACCTGGGGTACCGTTTTGAATAGCCGAACATGAATCTACAATTTGGAGCTCATTTGTTATCGGGAGTTTGCTATCTTTAACAAAAGGACTGTAGAAAAATTTGAAATAAATGGTAATACAAACAACATCAAACTGGATTGAGTTAGTGCCCTTCTTTAAGTTATAAGCAAGAGAAAAGACATCAATGACGTTCGGATCGTAATTTTCTTTATTGAAGTGTTCAAACAATTCTTCACTCCTTTTAACAAACTCAGGAAATGGAATGCTTTGCATCATCAATTCGCCATCTTCCTTCTCGTTCAACGTTAGGTCAGATTTTGCACCTTGGACAAAAAATTCAGCAGCACGGTTGATTGCTTCGGATGATTTAATCATTCCTGAACCAAATCTTCTTAATTTTTTAATCATCCAACCAATTGACATATAATCATTCTTTTCTTTTAAAAGATTCATGTAAAACATGACATATTGATAGGCATATACAAAGTGCTTTCCTGGTCTCTCATGATCTGGTTTCCAAATGTTTACAACATTCTTATTAACAGATTTCAGTGCCAAAAGTTTACTCATTTCCTCCATAGCAGCGTCTATATCACCAAATTCATTGTATTTGATCTGTGCAATTCTATAAGTGGGTCTATGATGCCATTTCTTTTTATCCTTGGACAAAATTATTTTCAAAAGATCAATTATTAAAGAATAGAAATCATCTGCATTAATGACCTGCCATTCAATATCGCTTCTCTCAAAAAATTCATTATCACTTCTTAAATGCTGAACGGCCTCCTCTATTGTGAAAATTTTGCGTTTGAAGGATTTGTAGCAGGAAGAAACTAGCATGTAATGACTTTCAAGAACCTGCTCACCACCAGAGTTTGGCACTTGGTGCATTGAGAGCCTACATGCGTCCCTTAGCAACATAATACCCGATGTTTTAAATAACGATGGATCTTCTTTAAAATGAAGCTTTGCGATGTAAAATGGATTTATCCAGTTTCGGGTTTCCATACTGTACAATGCGTCTGCTTTTGCCAATACTATGAGAATACATCGCCTAATGTTAGTTGCAGATATACTCGCCTTTTCAGAAAGCTCTATGTTTTCAATCTTACCGTCTTCTTTAAGTCGCAATAGACTTTTTGGTCTGTAAATATACGACATACAATTCATTGGTTTCAAAAAAGCCTGCAGCATTTCTTCTCCTAATGCTTCCAAAAGGTCACGGAAGACCAGCTGACGATCTTCTTTTATCTTTTCAGACAACAACGAGACATCTTGAGAAAAATACAAACTCAAAGACATGAGATAACATAAGATTGCTCTCTTTTCTGAAAAAGCAGTTGCTTGTTTTTTATCCTTAGATGTCAACTTGTCTGAAGTCCATGTAAGATCGTCTTCTACAACATAGGAATAACATCTGCCAAGGAGAAACCAAGTCTCAAATCTCTTTGTATTGTATAAAATGTCTGTTTTCAAGGTTGAAATAATGGCATCTAACTCAGACGGGCGAGCTTGCATTAATTTTTTCCGAGACTTGTATTGGTTTAAAGCATGAACAGCAGAGACGTAAAAAAGGCCACCGTTTACTCCAACCTGTAGTTCATCATTTGGACTAGTGAACTCAAGATCTAAATTTCCAGCGTATGCATCTCTGATAGATTTTGTTGTGATTGGCGCCTTGAAATATTGCTCAAAAAAAAATTGGTTTCTTGAAAGAACATGATTAGACTCGAATTCTACATCCCCCACAATATTCATCACCGTTTCGAAAAAAAGCTTAAAACTTGATCTTCCAGTATTAAGCATCAAAGGATTTCGATCTTCATATTGCAACTTAATTAAGTAGTTAGACAATACAATGGCATTACCCCTATCCATTGGGCATTCTTTTGTCAGATGCTGCTGCTCAGAATTTTCTGCACCAACAGCGATATGATAACGACACCACAGTACTAGCTTAAGCTGCATAAAAGACTCATCATTGTAGATTTGACATAGAATTTCTTCGAGAACTTTTAGGAAATTTCTTTGAAAACTGTCACACATCTTAAATTTTCCTGCTAATGTATGAAAAAGGGAAATCATTCTGATGACATAGCTATCCGCCTTCTCGGAACTTTCAAATTTCTTCTTCACAACACGGCTGTAGTAGATAATAAGCAGCGAAATAATCGAGAGAAAAATATCTTTTAATGTATTTGAAGATTTAACCGCTTTTTTGAAAAATGATTTAAGATTGGAGTCTTTTTCAACAAGTGATTCGTAGAAGATAAGAGGGTATAATGAAGTGAAAATTGAAAGGAGAATCTCAGCATCCTCTGATGTGCTGGCTGATTCTGCTACAACCCAGTCTTCGGCTATTAGAACAAAGAATTGACTTGAAAATTCTCCAATATGACCAAAAATCGACAATAATGTTTGTTGCCTCTGTAGCTGTGATTGTTCTTGGTATTCATTTGATTCCAGTCTCTTGTGAAGGAACTTCAAAACATTGAAATAACAGGTTTGGAATTTTATATGATCTTTCATACTTGCATATTGGTTCATTACCATCCTCCAAAGCTTTAACTTCATTATGAAAGGCGAAGAATTGACGAAATCCAACATGGCCGAATAATCACTTCCGCACCCTTCAAAATTATTCAATATGCAATATAGGTTTTCAACATGATCGAAGTTCGAAGTATCTTCCTCATTATCAGTCTCGATAATAGTGAAACGACGTAACATTTTAATTTTTGAAAACTGACTTTTTACAGTCCTAATGCTAAGGGATGGGATGTTTGCATAGTTACTGAAAGTTATCGTATCGAAATGAACTTTATTTGCCAACCCCTTTTCTATATTTTCCATGGTCATAAGTATATCAGGACTTGTGATATCAGCAATATATTGTAAATAGCAAAAATGAACCCACTCAAATCTGAAGGAGAATTTTTCAGACAAATCCTTATTGAGAAGCATATGATACCACCTTAATATCTTACGTTCTAGTTTGTTTTTTTGGTTCTCAAGATCCGTGATCTTTTGACCCTGTGATTTTTTGGATAGTATCTCGTTATAAAACGTCCCGAACAAGTTAACTAGAATTTCAAAAATGGAGATAGCAAGCGAAATTAAAGAAGTATCATAACTTATTTCAACCATTTCGAAGAGACTTGTTTCCATTCCTAAGGAAAATATTTCAACAGTCTCATATAACGACGGGCTCCAAAAATAGTCTATTATCAAACACTTGCCATCTGGGCCTTCTGAAAGCATATGTTTAAGAAATAGTAGTCTTGCTGCATGAAAATGAAGTTTTTTTTCATTGACCTCGTTAACAAATGCCAGTACCTCCTTTTCTTCTACCTCCGTCAATGAAGCTGTCGGTTCCACATCTCCAAAAAACATACTTGATCTAAGAAGCATTGTTAATTGAGTGAAATCATCAGGAGCTCCTTTAAAGGAGTTAGGATTTTGTACTTGCCCCTGCTTAAGAAACTCTGTGTGCTTATTGGTCCAGGACGATAAGCAATCGTAAAAATCTGACATGAAGAGGGGAAGTTTTGAAGTTGGAGAATCAGGATCAATGCTTTTCAAGGAAATATTTGTCTCCAGATCCACTGAGCTTAGAAGAGACCTAAGCTCTTCGATAAGCTCGCTATGGAAGTTTATAAGTAGTTCTGTGTCATTATCTTGGGGATTATCCTTTTCTTTAAACCGCTTGCTTGAACGTTGTGTTGGACGTTCTTCTGCATCATTTCTCTTAGTTTCATTTGAGGGCTGTACATTAACTTTGCTTTCGATATTTGCATCGCTGCCCTCCGATTCATGTATTTGGAAACCGTCCGTGCTCTTTCCAAACTGATCCTGGTCAGATTCTGATAACTTGTTATTGCCAGGATCTTTTTTTTTTTCGTCATTTTGTTGAACTTGGAACGTGATATATTCAACCGGACCATCGAGCTCGCCATAAGAGTCGGGGATTCTTCCAAGTGCATTTACAACCTTATATTTAGGGAGCACCCCCCTCATCGCAATAGCAATTTCTTCCCAAGTAACTTCTGTGATTGCAATATCTAATCCATCTAATGCTCGTACCATCTCATCGTCCTCAGATTTCATGTCTTTAATTAGTCTTAGCACATCGTTCGGCTCGTCGATTTTCACGTCGCAAGACTCAATGTACTCTAAAAGTCTTGAAAAATTCTCTGGAACATTATTATCCATAGCATTGTAATTCAAAATACCAAGTAAGTTACTGTATTTCTTGAGAATCTGTTTTTGTTCTCTGAACATTGCAGAAAGGGAAGACAAAAGTTCTGGCTCTTCTAGAAATTTAGTTAGTTCATGTTCAAGAATACCTCTTGCAAGTTTCTTACTTTTAAAACTCTCAAAAATGAACACTAATATGCCTGTTACTGTGGAATCCCCATCTCCGTGCTGAAGAGCTTCCAAAAGGTTTTCTAATGTCTTTAAAATATAATCCACTATATCACCTGCGTCCAAGTCGCGGAAATATTCTTTCACATATTGATAGTACATGATGCCACGGTTTCTGTATGCTAAATAACGCAAAGAATCTAAAGTTGGGGAACTGTAGTCATATAATCCCCATTTGTTGGGTTTAAGGACCTTAATCTCGAACAATTGGTCGAATTTCAATTTCGCTTCATCAAATCTTTTTGCTTTAAGATGTGAAAGGGCAGCTTGAAACACTTTCGAACTTTCTTCTATTTGAAGTTCACGACTATGATCCTTTGACTCATCAGAATTATCGTTCGAGTTTAAATTAAGAGCTGTAAATGATGACATTATTACCCTTTGTATTATCCTCTTTTCTGATTAAGTTTTCCTGATATTTAACAATTGTAGTTTATGCTGATTTAATTTTCAATAATTAACAATTGCATATGCTCACAATAAAACATAGAAATTAAGGAAAATGTACTTTATTGAGCAACACAAATGGACAGGTGTTGTCTATATCACAATTTTGCATGCCTCTGATAATTTAACTACTTGTCAGGCCATAAAGTCAACCAATTTTGTCGAGGTTATGGCCGATAATGTTGCGTTGACTACAATTACGCTACCGTGGTTAGTGGATGTCCAGAGAGCATCAGTTAATAACATCGGAAACAACACATGGTCAATAAGATTACCTACCGTCGAATCCATTGTGCCAACTTATAAATCTTCCAATCACATTATGGAGACGATGAGACCGAAATGGATGCGAAGGGACTTTATCCGTAAGACTTTTAGGTTGAAATGTGGAAGTTGTTCAGCTTCTCTTCTAGAATCCAAAGATTGCCAAAGAATTAATGACCTTCCTTCCGAGTTTTGGGCAGAATTTATGGATTATTGGCATTGTCATAAACCAGCAGCAGATGTGCAATCATTTGATAAACTTAAATACGCAACCTCTTTAATCCCTGCGGAAGGCGAAATTGTACTTGGTGACAGTTTCATTTATTATAATAAACGCTGGAATGCAACCGCTGTAAATTTAGATGAAGAGACAAAATTAGTTAGTTGTAAACAATGCAGCAAGTTATTAGGAACTTTAACAAAAGATGGTGCAGTCAAACTTAAAAAATGGGAACTTGAAACAGAGATTGACGGAGTAGATAGCAAATTTACACTCTCAGATTACGTTTTATATCAGATATTAAACGAATTGAAATCTAACTCAACAAGATTTTACATTTTAAAAAGCGGCCAAGAGATCATGAAACTTTGGATATTTGGAGTAGGAGCGACAATCATAATAGATGGTATTGAAACTATGAAAAATTGTTTGAAGATTTTATATAGGGAAAATGATGAAAATTCATTTTTTACTGGTCAAAGTAATGTGGAAACTATCACTATTAAAGAGACTGGTGCTTTTCAAGATTTGAAAAATCGATTGGATGCGTTAAATGATAAATTACCGGAACAGATAGGTAAAATAGATGACTGGAAAGTAAGTTACCTTTCGTGTGAGTAGAATTTTTTCAGTTCTCTATGAAGCTTTTCAAATAGGGAGCAATTTGTTTTCTGCTAGCTTTTACGTTCTTCTGCAAAAAGGATCTTGCCTTGGTATTAGGGTAAACATTCAAAGGGCTTAACTCTAATTTTTCATCAAGTGCTTGTACCATTTCAGTCAAACTCGGAGAATGATCAGATGAGGCTACTATAAATGATATCTGCTTCGAAAAGGTGCCATTCTCAGTGAAACTGCACATCAGGATGAGAGTATCCAACCCACGTTCATAAAAGAAGCTTTGGCATACCTGTTCAAATTGGTTTTCGCTGAATTTTTCTTCAAGCCACTGCAATGACTTCACCATAGAAGCAATTCCACATCGATAGTTGTTATTGAAAACAAATTCCTTATAGTCCTTTCTCAGGATATCCCTGAGACTCAATCCCTCGATGTCATCTTTGGCCTCCCGGATTTTTTTATATAGCATATCAAAATCAAGTTTGTCATTCAATATTGTTTTATACCAATTGAAGGATTTCTCATCGATTTTCTCTACCTTATGGTGCATGTTATCCGTATCGATAAGTAAAGAACTGACCAAAAGTTGTACAGCATCTGGAGAGCATTCTAATTCTTCCGGCTTTAATATTTTAGACCAATAATTAAAGATAAGAGATGAGCAACTTCCTGCAACCTTGATAATACGCGGGCCAGAATTTGCACTTATTGAAGAAATATGCAACCCCAGGTCCTGGTGATGATCTATGATTCCTACCACAGCCTCCAAGTACGGTTTACTCTCCATCGTAATGTCGTTATGGTCAACAAGAGTGGCATTGATCTTGTACCCCAACACTTCCTTCCAGTACTTTAAATCCTCTTTAAAATATAAGAGCTCATGCGAAATAGAACTTGACTCAAGAACATAGCAAACATCCCTCCTCAATTTTAGGTCTTGCCTTGAAATATTAACCACTGGAATTACATATGAAGTTGGGTCACTAAGGTGACTAAAATAGGCGTAAGCTAAAACACTTACCACACTGTCTAAATCGGCAGACTCATTACCACAAACTATATCAAGGCATGCTTTCTTGCCAACTGAGGATAAATGAGTATTCTTCAGGTTTCTCAAGAAACTGATTATTCCTTTATCCATTTCACTGGGAATCTTGGCAAGTTTTGCAATCACTTCCTTCCGCGCGGTACTGATTTCAGCAATTGTCTGGTTTGTTGATATTTTTAAAATAAGATTGTTTTTTCCTGATTTCTGTTTGAGCACGTTCGATTGTGTTTGGATATATAAATTGTGTACTTCAAATCATTACATATTGATCTAATTTCGCCAGCTATGTCCGAGGTGCTTTATATAAACAATAAAGAAATTCTCAATAGATCAGAAGAAGATACTATTACGAACTTTACCTACCTTGATGTTATCAATGCGGTTGATTCTTTCCCGACAGACTATCAGAGGTTTCCGTTCTTTCAGAAAAATGTATTTCGATTGCAATCCCATGAAGGTCACGACATAGGTTTTGTACTGAAGTTTTTCATAAGTGAAATGGTTAGTTGCTGCCCGGACGCCTTTAGACAGTTATTTGACTTTGAAGATACGGTTAACATTTTAAAATTTAAGAAGCTAAATTTTGAAGAGAGGAATTCTAGAATGGATAATCTGTCAAATCAATTAAAAGCCAAATCATCTTTGAAGTGTATTCACACATGGAGAAATGAAAAATATCCGGTATATGTTGCTAGAACTCCATATATCTTGGTAGAGAGGGCATTGGCGGGAGCCTTCGGGATAGTTACATACGGCGTCCATATAAATGGGTACATCAAGGATGAGAAGACTGGACTTCTGAAATTTTGGATTCCTCGTCGTTCGGCAACTAAACCAACATGGCCGCAAATGTTGGATAATATGGTGGCAGGAGGTATTGGTTATCCTCACGGTATCTTTGAAACTGTTTTGAAAGAATGTATGGAAGAGGCATCTTTATCAGAGGAACTTGTTATAGAAAACATCAAATCAGTTGGCGTAGCTTCGTACTTTTATTTCAATAGTAACATGGCAAAAGACAAGTTTGAAAACGAGACTAGTTTCATTACTGGTGAAGTTGAATACTTGTACGACTTGAGATTACCCACGGATGTTATACCGCAAATTAACGATGATGAGGTCGAGGGATTTAATTTGTTTACAATGCAAGAAACCATTACTGCGATAAAAAATATGGAATTCAAACCGAATTGTGCTTTAGTTATGGTAGACTTTCTCATAAGACATGGTTATATTACTCCAGAAAACGAACCAAACTACATGGAAATTGTTTGTAAAATTCACCGACTCTTACCTTTTCCAACGAGAAACTGAAATGATAGGATTTACTGTGATGCACTTTCAACTATACAAATACGTATTTAAGCCATAATTAGTAGCTCCTTAATTAGCGAAATGAAGTTTGATGTCCATCCACTGCCTTGCATTCACCTGCTCTGGCGTCATCGGTGTACCATAGACTAAAGGTGAAAAGAAGATAAAGAAGGCCCCAACGTTTACAACAACAGTGAGACTGAATATGAAGAAAGCAGCAGTAAATATCTTAGGTCTGGCTTCATGAGGGTTTTTTGGATCCTCTTCATCTTTATCCAAATCAATAGACTGTATATTTGTGAAGGCCAATTCCCAGACGCCCGCAGAGAACATAGCTGCAATCATATGAGCAGGTAGATAATGGTGCAAAAACTTTTGGCGGCCCATTAAAAAGAAAGGCAAATAATGAACAGCCCAACCAGTTAGTAAAAATGCCAAAGGACAATAAAGTTTTTGCCTGGCCATTTTATTCATGGCATATACTGCACGTTGTCTAGAAATGAGGTCTGCGATAACAATTCCAATATAAATAGCGAAAGAAAAGATTTCGAACCACCAGCCTATCACATTTCCAGTGAAAAATATTTGCTTTCTTTCATCGTTTTTGCTCCAGAAAGAAACCCCAGAAAGAGCAGCGGGCCAAGTTTGCGGTTGAGAAGCAAAAGGATGTTCGGATGATAATTTATTGTTATGATCAAACATTAGAAACTGTAGCTCCCACCACTTGGTAAAAAACGGTAAGTGCTTGATCACTTTGGGAATATATTTCATCCTTTCATCGTCTTCAGACAAATTCGCGATCTTTTCGACAATCCAATTGTTTTCAGGTTCTGTCACTTTTTTATTACCGTTAACCTCTTGCTGACCGAACCCCCATTCTGGCAAAAGTTCATCATTGTGTGTCCACAGTGAAACAGCAGTTTCCACGTGGAATATTCTAAACGCCGCTCCTTTCGTCTTCAATGGTTTTCCAGAATTTTTGCTCAAAGCAGGTTGAAAACGGAATAACGTAAATGGATACTTTTCACCATCTGCCTCTTCAATAGGCACGGTTGTAATTTCTTCATTTGTTGGGTAAAAAGGTGATGCAACATCATGAGCCAAAAGGAACGTATTTGTCCCGACGTGTCTCAACCTAATGTTTGAATCCATCTTCACCGCAGTATTTTTCGAAGCCTCGATTCCTTGAGGAGGCAGGACTTCCCACATATTGTTAGCATCTTCATGGATATAACCTGTGACTTGTTGACCATTCGAAGAAACCCGGCCATCGTCATAACGCAGTGGATATCTGCCCAGATGCGAATGCAAATAAGCGTTAGTATCTTTATGCTGCAAAGTTATAACATCATAGAAGTGGACATTCTTTATCTCTGAAGCGTTAGGAGAATCGCCCAAAGTGTCTTGGAAATCAGTAGACATAAATGTATCACCAGGTCCAGACTTCGATAGAATGGCAAAATGACAGTAAAACCAAAACAAATACACTAAGAATGGGAAGAATATCAGGCCATTAAATCTTGAAAGGGTATGTTTAAAAAATTTTCTTAATGTCAAAGCAGATCTTATATCTAAAAGTTGCCATAGGTTCAATGCTACCGCAAAGCCAATTGTAACATAAGTAAGCAAGCCGACATATTTAGTTGACATGACCAAACTCAAAGAAAAACCTGTTGCATATAACCAGAAGTACCACTGAGAAGAAAAGGCACCTTTCAATTGAGCCTTGTAAAATCTAATGTAACAGTAAATTGACAACGCAATAGAAAATATCAACATCGCATCTAATAGGATTAGTCTGGAATCAATCACATGAGCGTTGTCTACAGCAACTAAGAATGCCGCAACGAAACATGTCAATGCCTTAAAGTTTAACTCTTTCATGGTATTAAAAATAATTGGGATAGTCATTGAGCCCAAAACCGCACTCAATGAACGGTAAGCAACGAAAGGTGCTGGGTTGGTATCGTAACTATAACCAATTTCATCAAACTTGAAGTTACCATTGTAACCTACAATCCAACCGACGGCAGCAATCATCATTTTAGCCAATGGAGGATGAACATCGAAAAAGTATGTCCGTTCTAGATAATAAGAAGCAAATTTACCAAAGTGGACCTCATCAAAAACAACCTCCCTTGGTTCGCTGATAGACCAAAATCTCAATACAACGGCAACAGCTGTAATCAAGTAGTTAAGCGATTTGTAAAGGCTTTCAGAATCTGGTGCACTTTGAGTAAGCCAGCTCTCACCACAATACTCTATTGGTTTATTGCGCTTTACGTATTTGTTGTCAGCACCATCCGGACTATTTGCTGTTTCTTCGGATACTATCGTTGACTCTGCAGGAACCTTCTTTCTCTTTTTCACAACCATGAAGCAGTCTTTAATGTTTGCTTAATGTCACTGAATCTACTCTACAATCGTGAGTAACAAGATATTTTATATCTGAACTGTGTGGATCTTAAAGTTTAGCATGTTCCATATATACTCTATTCCGCTAAACCTTTGGTTACTTCGTGTGACAAGTCTGAAAAAAACCACGTATGTGCTTAGCAACATTACCCGGTTAATATTTTAAGTGCCTTCTTCCCCGAAAATTCTTGTTTGAGACCCAAATTTGAGCCCAGCTTGCGGTTGTTTTTTGATGCTACTTTCTGGATATGTGAATTTGAAAAATTGCCTCGACAGCCCTATACTGCGATAAGTAAAAGCTAAATATCCGCCAAATATTAGAGAACTTGTCATTCGAACCCGGCTGCTATCAGTACTGTTATTAAGAATTTTAACTAGTACTCAAAATTTGTAGTGCACATCTCAATCGAAGAAAAACGTAGCGATGTCTTTAAATCGGGTAATGAGGCTAAATGGAAGAAGGTTTGCAAGTTCTGGAACCACGATGATTAGAAAAACAGTTAGCAATGGGACGACTAAGGTTTCACCAGTTGTCACACAAAATGGCTTCTCCAACTCCGTTACAAAAAGTGTAAATACCTCGAGCTCCACAGATGAAAAGCCAGTTAAGAGACTAGAAGGATACACGGCGACATTGCAGGAAACTTTGAATGGTGGACTATTGGAGAATCCCATTGAAGTAGCAAATTACAAAAGTGCAGATTCCGGTATTTGTTGGTATACGAGTTTCCATGGCATTGGATCTAAGCCTTTTGATCAAAGAGTCCAACAGGAGTTGGCACAAGCACTGAAATCAGAGGACATTGAAATCAAACCTGACGGTTTAATTTACTTACCGGAGATTAAATACCGTAGAATACTTAATAAGGCATTTGGTCCTGGTGGGTGGGGTTTAGTGCCACGATCTGAGACAATTGTGACTGCAAAATTGGTTACCAGGGAGTATGGATTGATTTGCCATGGTCAACTTGTTAGTATTGCACGAGGTGAGCAGGACTATTTCAATGAAACAGGTATTCCAACGGCAACAGAGGGATGTAAATCAAATGCATTGATGAGATGCTGCAAGGATTTGGGAATTGGTTCAGAACTTTGGGATCCCGTATTCATTAAAAGCTTCAAGAAAGAATTTTGTACAGAGAAGTTTGTTGAGCATGTAACAACCAAGAAAAAGAAAAAGATCTGGCTGAGAAAAGATAGAAGTGTAGAATATCCTTACAAGTAGGGAGGGAATCGGGTTTGTCGATTTTTTAGTTCCTTCTTAATTAGGCATCCAACTGCGTTTGCAACTGTTCACAAAGCACATATCGTTTGTCTAACAAAGCATGCCTTATCATATCATATCAAAAACTATTAATGCTAAGTATAAATAACCTCATTGAAAAATAAATGTTTTCATATCTTCGTATCTCTGGTCAATTGAAAAGTTCCTTCAACCTTAACGTGAACCGATTTTTGAGTGTATTCCTGGGTCCAAATTTCACTTTCATAGGAGTTGCAATAATTTCTTTTCTAGGGGAATTTTCCGATGCTAAAGAACTCCTGCTAGTTATCTCTCCAGTTTTAATCATGAGTGGATTGACCTTTATGTTACCGAACACCAAGGTGGTTGGTCTCATCTGATCAAATGCCGGTTCAAAATAAAAAATCTGTTTACTTTTGTCCCCAAATATGTTAAAATCCGATGCTGCAAGAGTAGTGTTAATATGCTTAATGGTAATGTGAACTTCTTCAGTTCTCAAGGTAGTCTCGCATTTTCCTGATAAGCATTGTAGCACGCTAAGTAAGATATTGACGTAAAAGTCTGATAGTAGTCTAGAGAAGCTCCAAGGGCGGTCCTTTCCCATATTTTTATTGCTGGGACTCTCGTGACTGTTTATGAATAGCATAAAAGGCAAAATAACTTGAACTAGTGCTCGAAAAATGTCAGGAATGCTCAACTTATCCATTACTGGTACTAGTATATGGGTTATAAAGGATAAAAGCATCCAGTAAATGCACCAGAATTCACCTAAATGCAATCTTTTAAGACCAAACCGTTGTAAATACACATTTCTTTGCAACACTTCGTGCATGTGATTTTGGAAAATGGTCAAGTCATCTTTGTTAGAGATATTTTTGATCCCTTGATATCTAAATTTTTGGGTATGATAATATCCTCTGATCATTTTTTTATATATAACATTAATTTCAAAAATCGTGCTCATGGTCAAGATCAGCGGAATATATAGCGTAAAAACGCTACCTATTATTCCTATAGTATGGATTAGTATTCTTGATACCATGACTGTACCGTTCTGTATCTCTGTACGTGCGTGAATATTTTTGAAGAACATTTCATTTTGTGTCGTTGGGCTTCTATGCCTCGAGCTGAACTGACACTACGAATTTTCCTATATAAAAACTAGAAGTACAAAATTCAAGCATTTAATCAAAAAGCATTGGCGTTACTGATACACTAAAGGGGGCGGAAGTCTCGTGGGTTGGTCGTATGGCACTAAAACAACAACTCCTTCGTTGCATGAAGCTACATTATTTCTCCGTCGATTTTTTGTATTGGGACTGACTTTTAACTTCTCGTAATTAAAAACAAAAGTAAAAACAAAAGATCGATTCTGATCGAGGAAAGATAAAAGGACATTACATTCCAATAGCTAAAAAAGAGCGGCTCATGCACTGTGTGATTTCCTTACTGCGGAAAATGAATATTTGCTTGTTCTCATAGCCTCTTCCCAGGTAGAACTTAGTTTTATACCAATTATTAAGAGGTGACCCCATAAACATGATGTACTTGATTACAAAGGATATTATGCTTTCCATGGACGGCTACGCTCGCGTACTTTATAATTAAAAAAATTGTGTCATTATCTAATACCTGTACCTGTCTTGCCTTCCTCTAACCGAGCAACTACTACCTTCGATATGGCTGCAAGGTTTTGGCAGTTAATGTTGTTCACGTGCAATGATTGAAATGCAGCGGCCAGTTTTGAGCTTCTCAAACTTGTTATAATGTAACTCGGTGTATAGGTAGCTTAACTCTCAACCTATATAAATAACTCAATCGAAGGATAACTGACTCTAACCTCTTGTTAGTCTTTATTATACTGTTCTTACTTAAACTAATCCTTACTTCTTATAACTA
>JAKTQE010000036.1:0-101397 GCA_030579315.1 Kluyveromyces siamensis
CAATTAGATAAACGTGCTCTTTGAAGAATGGTATAAAACGTCGTCGAATAACGTCTTTTATCCAACTTCAAGATTATGATCTTAATCATATATAGTCACGTGCTTAGTTATAAGAAGTAAGGAGTAGTTTAAGTAAGAACAGTATAATAAAGACTAACAAGAGGTTAGAGACAGTTATCCTTCGATTGAGTTATTTAGATAGGTTGAGAGTTAAGATACCTATACACCGAGTTACATTATAACAGATATTTAAACAGTGTTAGAATAGTATAATGACATTACGTTGGCACGTACAACCCTTTTTTTGGTTTTCATTTTCTCGCTACTGCCCTTCCTCCTACGACAACTCCACATCTTCTGATATCATAGCTCTCTATGGAAGGGTCGACAGTAAGATCATTTGCAAATGTGTATACGTCTAATTTATTGTTATTGAGGATTTGGCACTCTTTACAAGTGTCATATTAATCAATTGTTCAACAAACTACCATTTTTTATGCGTATTTTTACAATGGGATAAGTTGAATGTATTTTTTTTGTTTTCACATTGAAACCTCCCTTTCCAAGAGGAACATGGAGAAATAGGTCTGTTGACATTTTAGACATCAACCGTCTCGTCCGTGGTTGGTAATTACAATAGAAATCTCACTCCGCATACATATATTAGACTATACACGCTATCCAAATCCTGCCCATTCTACAGAGAAGAAGTCTACATTTTCCTCACTATCCTTAGTTCCTGGAAGAACCCATACCTTCTTGACACTTGTCCCTAATCTGGCGCCATTGATCAACCGTATTAGATCAATGTCGTCGTTCTCTGCATCAATAGCATCCTGAATAGTAAGATGTGAATGATATCTAAGTGGATCGCCTGGATACGCAATATACCTACCACCAAACCTCGCTCCAGGTGACAAGAAATATCCTTTCTCTCGTAAATTTTTATATACCTTATAATTCCTTCTTAATTTCTCATCTGATTCCAAAATTTTCTTCATTAAGTCCATCTGATGCTCTCTATTCCAAAGCTCTTCCATTTCCTGTTTTCTATCACGCAGCTTGGATCTCTCTGGAGTTTCCACAAATACTGATTGTGCCATCAACGCTAAGCTAGCAGCATCTACAGTTTGTACATCATTTGAACCGTCCTCGATTACTCCGTGCGCACGCAACTTAGCCAAAAACGCCGTTCTTTTCGCCTGCATCTGCATTTCTGTGTTTTTCATCTCATCAAAATTCCATTGTGCAAGCGTATCTTCGCTGACTGCCCTAATTTGTTCTGCAAACCTTTTCTCTTCACACCAAATCATACCTCCATGTCCCTGTTCCACCACCCAAAGCGCTTCTTCCATCATCAATCTTAACGGTGTTCCCAAGAAAACATTTTGTTGCGAGGCTCCTGCTAAAGTACCAACTAAAACTCCCGCTACACCAAGTTCCCTCAGTTTCTGTATATCATCTAGTCCATTTACAATTGCAGTTACTTCTCCTTCACGTGATCCCAATAACTCTATCTTTACTCTTTCCCTATTGTTCTCGGTGCCAACCATTTTACAATAGACTAGTCTGATCAAACCTAAAAAACCTTCTGTGTGATGGTTCCAGGTTCCACACTATTGTCTCCTCCAGTTAACTGATACGCCTTGATGTACGTCTCATTCCGTAAGCAATTCGCCCTCTCTCTACTGGCCCTTCAATTTTTTAATTATTTTTTGCATTATATTTCACATTCTCGGTTTTTGGTTAATCTATTCACGTGACTAGGTGTAAGAATAATCTACGCCTCAATCAATCCACGATGGCTTAGCTCGGATTTGATTAGCAAAACACAAGATGGGAAACTTACTTCATCCAATACCGTAAAGGAGATTCATTACTTTATTTTTTTATCTCCTTCTCGTATATGCACTAAGCGCTTTCATGGCATTAGGGAAACCATGAACATTTTACCACGTTATCGCTTGTGGTAATGCACATTCGAATTCTTCCTATCTTCTGTAGAGTAGATGTAGGCATGATAAGGTCATATGCAATCGAAAAATTGGAAACTCATGTAGACAAAGAAGGGCTTTTAGCAGGAATTGACTACGTAGTTTGCTTACGATGCCGCGCCGTGTGTAGAGAAGGCGAGAATACCGCACGGTCTGACTAAGCCTTCTTGAGGGAAAAAAAACCGACGTGGTGGGGGCTGAGTTATTTGATGTGCTTGAAAAATCTGAGTGCAATTAAGCATATATCGCGCTGAGGTTCCTCCGAAATGAATACGGAGAGGGTCCAAATAAATGAAGAATACGCAGATAATGTCGATACAGACAAAGAAGATAAGACTGCGTAGGAGTTTTAGGACATGCAGATTGCTTAACGCTACTTAAGCAGGGTCCACACAAGTTGCTTATGGCAGTGTCGCGGATTAATGTAATTGCGAGTGAACAGTATTTGCTAGTCAAACTGGCACACTGACACAATTTCCTTGGAAGGAATACTACAACAAGGCTTACATAGAAACCATATAAGCCATCAATTCCAGTAATTTTTTTTTTTATTCTTTTCAATATCGATACTAAAACAGGATTGAGTTGGAATTATATTTGTAGCAATAGGGTAATTTTATTACATTTAAGTTACACAGGGTCTGTAGAGTGATTGGGTTCACAACGGATTGAAGAAGCATTATAGTAGATTGGTGAGGATCAAAGAATTTGATAATTGTCAAGTAATGTCGGGTTCAGATCTTACAAGTGATTCAAATCAGGATGGAGGATATAGCATAGATGTGGGAAAGAAGAAATTAGTACACGAGGGTACAGAAGTTACGATGCGTTCATTAAACAGAGCGCAAAGATCATCGCTCTTTAGACTGACCGTAGATCAGCTTGCAGAATTACATGATCCAAAATCATTAGCAGCATTTAATAATATATTTGATAACGACCCGAACAATCTATTCAAGTACTTGCAAACAGATGCCGAAAACGGATTGAGTATAGGAGATGAGGACGTGAAACAATTAGAAAGGGTAAAGCTGTATGGGCTCAATACTTTACCAGAGCGAAAGAGTAAGAGCTTCTTGTGGTTGGCTTGGGAGGCTTTTAATGATAAAACTATGATATTACTATCGGTAGCAGCCGTGATTTCCTTTGCATTGGGTCTTTATCAGACGTTGGGACAGCCACCTGAATATGATTCAGAAGGTCATCAGGTAGTGAAAGTAGAGTGGGTTGAAGGTGTGGCAATTATGATCGCAGTTTTGGTAGTCGTGTTGGTTGGTGCCGTCAATGATTACCAGAAAGAAAGGCAGTTTACCAAACTCAATAAGAAGAAGGAAGATAGGGATATCATAGTGATAAGGAATGGAAATGAAAATCTTATATCGATCAATGATCTAATGGTTGGAGATGTAATATGTTTGAAAACCGGCGATGTCGTTCCAGCAGATGCAGTTGCTATTTCTGGATCATGTGAGTGTGACGAATCATCATTGACTGGTGAATCAGACACAATTAGAAAGGTACCTATTAAGCTCGCATTAGAAAAATATAAGGAAATTTTTGACAATGATCCAAAAATTGATATTGGGTATCATGGTGGAGCGGAGAAGGTACCAGATTCCATGCTAATATCTGGTTCAAAGTTATTGTCTGGTATCTCCAACGCAGTCGTAACATCAGTTGGAGTAAATTCGGTCCATGGAAGGACAATGATGTCACTAAACGTTGAAGAACAACCAACTCCATTGCAAGAACGATTATCTAACTTAGCGGACAATATTTCAATTTACGGATCTGTTGCTGCTGGGATTCTCTTCATCGTTCTATTTTGCAGGTTTTTGTCATATTTGCCGGGTGGTAAGAAATATTCTGATTTAACACCTGCTCAAAAGGGTTCTAAATTTATGAACATATTTATTACTGCAGTAACTATTATCGTTGTTGCTGTTCCGGAGGGTTTACCTCTTGCTGTCACTTTGGCATTGGCCTTTGCCACGACAAGAATGACAAAGGATGGTAATCTCGTTAGAGTTCTAAGGGCATGTGAAACTATGGGCTCAGCGACTGCAGTTTGCTCCGATAAAACGGGTACCTTAACTGAAAATAAGATGACTGTTGTCAAAGGGTTTGTAGGGGAAACTAACTTTGACGATACAACTCATACCATGGACACCACTTTAAGATCGGATGAAATACTGAAAAGAAGTTGTGGCAAATCATTGCTTAATGATCTTTTAACAAATATTACATTAAACGGAACAGCATTTGAAAATAAACAACACATAGACGGAGACAAAGAATTGACGGAGAATCCATATCATAAAAGTAGGAAAAATCTCTTTCCATGGAGCAAGAACAACAAAACAGAAGAATTGATTAATGATGCGGCAAATAAGGGCACCGATGAGTTCATTGGTTCAAAGACTGAGACAGCCTTACTATCACTTGCCAAAAAATCGCTCGATATGAATGATTTGCATCATATGCGTAACAACCCCACAGAACTTGGCGTTGAAAAAATAGTTCAAGTGATTCCTTTCGAAAGTTCCAACAAATGGGGAGGTATAGTTGTGAAGTTAGAAAATAATAAAGGATTTAGGTTTTATGTCAAGGGTGCAGCTGAATTAGTCCTAAAAAGATGTTCGCACAAAAGAGATTCTAAGAACTCATTACGGGTAATGAACGAGGCACTTTTCAATGAATGCTCTGAACAAATTCAACATATGGCATCGGAGGCATTAAGGACTATTTCCTTAGCGCATAAAGACTTTGTTGAATGGCCCGTAAAACAATTCTTAGATCAAAATGATGCTTCAAGTTGTTCACCAGCCCTGTTGTTTGGAGATGAAATGGATTTTAAACAGTCTAACAATCAGGGCTTTATTTTAGACTCTATTGTTGGTCTTCAAGACCCTTTGCGCGTCAATGTTAAGGAATCTGTAGAACAATGCCAAAGGGCTGGTGTAACTGTTCGCATGGTCACTGGTGATAATATTTTAACGGCAATGGCCATTTCAAAAAATTGTAACATTTTATCAGAAGAAGAATACGACAACCCAGAATGTGCCATGGAGGGAACGGTATTCCGCAAATTAACTAACAAGGAAAGGTTGAAGGTTGTTCCAAAGCTTAGAGTTTTAGCAAGATCTTCACCGGAGGATAAAAGGATATTGGTCGAAATTTTGAAAAAAATGGGAGAGGTAGTTGCTGTTACTGGTGATGGTACAAATGACGCACCCGCATTAAAATTGGCTGATGTAGGATTCTCAATGGGTATATCAGGTACTGAAGTGGCTAGAGAGGCATCAGATATTATTTTAATGACTGATGATTTCGGTGCGATAGTTAACGCCATAAAATGGGGACGTTGTGTTTCTGTTTCCATAAAAAAATTCATTCAGTTTCAATTGACTGTTAATATTACTGCTGTCATTTTGACTTTCGTATCTGCTGTTGCTTCTGAAGATGAATCCTCTGTTTTAACGGCTGTTCAATTACTATGGGTTAATTTGATTATGGATACCTTGGCTGCTCTAGCACTAGCTACAGACAAACCTGATAAGTTAATTCTAGATCGTAAACCGAAGGGAAGAGATACTCCGCTTATTTCTGTTTCGACATGGAAGATGATTTTAGGACAAGCTTCCCTACAATTAATTGTTACATTTGTTATTCATTTTAGAGGTCATCAATTATTTTTCCCAGACAAGCCCACTCTATCAGGGAAAGAACAAGAGCAACTTAATGCATTAACGTTTAATACTTTTGTTTGGTTACAATTTTTTAAATTAATTGTTGCCAGAAAATTGGATGAAGCCGATGGTATTTCTTCCTTCAAAAAAAGACTAACTTCCAACAACTTGAATTTCTTCCAAGACCTATTGCGGAATTACTATTTTATTGGAATTGCACTTCTTATTGGCGGTTTCCAAATACTAATTATGTTTGTGGGTGGCGCTGCCTTTTCTATCGCACGACAATCTCCTGGAATGTGGGCTACAGCTATTCTATGTGGCTTATCGGCATTACCTGTGGGTGCATTTATAAGAGCTTGCCCTGACGAATGGGCACTTGCAATATTCCCAAGAAGATTAGTCAGAGCAATTTTATACATAATAGGATTGGAGTTCATATGCAAGAGAAACAGAGAAAAGAAAGACGAGGATGAGGAATCACTACTTATTGAAAATATAGATGAAACAAATCTCGTAGATTCTTCTGCGTTCCAGAGGGCAAGGACCGAAATGATAAGTCATAAGGAACATATTAATGATGAAAGTGCTACGTTTAACCCGCTCTCTACCATTAGGAAGTGGCGAAATTCTTTTAGCGGTGAAGATAATGACTCAGAAGATGAACATTCAATGATCGCTTCATTGACAATGGTACCCACTCTAGTCGGAGGAGCTGTTGGAGGCTTCTCCCACTTCTCAGGGTCCACAGATAAAAAGAAATGATAAGCCTTCTCAACATTCAATTAATCTAAAGTGACTTTTGCTAGAGATGTCTTCAAGAATTAATAGAAGCAAGCTTTATGTATTCATTATCTGACACATATATTTTTAGTAACTATAGAATAATTATAGGTCTTCTACGGACTCTAAGCTATTAAGATAAGCATTTTTCTCTTTCTGTATTGCTTGTGCGAAGTCCAAATAGGGTGTGTAGAATCTATCTAAGCCCTTAAGGCAATTTTTCAACTCGATAAGAGCATCAATTCTTTTAATGAGTTCACTATTAGGCTCCGGGCCTGAGCCAGAAGAGGATGAAGGGTTATGAAGGCTAACAATAGTAGTTTCCTGTAACGCGGTAAGTGCGACTTTAAAGTCATTAACATCAATCTTCTGTAGCTTTTCGGGTTCATCATTGATTGCAATGTCCACTACACTTTTTAATAGTTCAAGAGATTTTTTCACCGACATTAGACGTGACTTTGCAAGAGTTAAATCACGGATTGTTTCTGTTGTGCTATTACTAGATTTATGTTTTAGATCGAATTCAGCGAGTTTAGCGTTCAAGTTTTTCACATCGGATTCTAAAGATTTGACGCTGTCTGCTAATGTATCTAAATAGTACTCGAGTTTTGTCATTCCCTGCTGGTTTTCATCTGACGCATACAATACCAATTCTGCAGGCTTTTGGAGCTTATGAATGGTCGATTCTAATTCATTTGTCAAATGACTGGTATAGTAATCCATTCTCGATAGCAGTGATGAACAACTGAATTTCAACTCTTCTAGTTGAGATAGGTCGAAAGATGAAAGAATTATGTCAACATATGCTTGTGGAACAAAATCTTCATCGAAAAACATTTCCAGCATCTTGTCATTGTTTTGAGTCATCAGTGGTTCCAGAGTACTAATGTGTGGACATTCACCTCCTATAACTTCCTTACTTGTGTTTAATTAAAGCCGTTTTTTCCTTGAGAAAATCCATTTAGATTTTCAGTGTTTAATTATGCAAAAATAAAACATTATTTAGTATACGATATTATCAAACTGAAAGGTAGGGAAATCTTCAGTGACGAAGTAGCAACCCATTGCTTCCCACACACCAACTATGGTTAGAATCATTTTCTAAACAGAAATCGGTAACTCTTTCGTACGGCATTGTAAGATGTGTTATCTCGTTATTTTTTATACGTCCTTCACGCACCGATACATAGAACACATTGTCAATTCCACCTGCAACATATAAATTGTTAGCTGAGAAGTAGATTTTTGATATAGAATCGTATTCGCTCACAAAAAGGTTGTCTATTGGGCACGAAGTATTGCGAATATCCCATGATAATATTGTACCGTTCTCAAAGCCTGTGAAGAGATGATATGATGAATCTAAACATAAAGATGTGCATGCAGAACCATTTTGTGGATTAATCTCAAATATTGGTACTCGATTATAAATGTCATGATAAGAAATTATCCCAGAATCATGACCTGCCAACACAGCTTTTCCTTGCGTGGAGGCTTCGTCAGTGTGTTCGTCAGTTTTATCTCTGGTACCATGATAGTTTGTGAGAGCTATAGTATTCACACCATCATCACCAGACGAAATCCGGGTCAATGTATGTAATGAACTACCTGATGCACAATCCCAAAGCTTCACCGAACCATCACTGCTGGCTGAAACAAAATTTCTACCCCTGTCAATCATAGCAAAATCGTTAACTGTACCACGGTGTCCTACGAAAGTCCTCGGGTTCGAGCCATTTTTAGCATCCCAAATCTTGAGCCGCATATCCAGTCCACTGCTTAAAATAACAACGCCACTAGGAAA
The DNA here is from genome assembly GCA_030579315.1 of Kluyveromyces siamensis. Taxonomy (NCBI): domain Eukaryota; kingdom Fungi; phylum Ascomycota; class Saccharomycetes; order Saccharomycetales; family Saccharomycetaceae; genus Kluyveromyces; species Kluyveromyces siamensis. The sequence goes on from JAKTQE010000036.1 coordinate 8,271, forward strand.
AAACTGTGCTTTTGTAACATGACTCGCATGCCCATCTAGTATTACCGAAGTGGATAGCTTATTCCCACTAGAATTACAATTTAACACTCGCATTTCCCCATCTGTATTTCCTACTATAATGTTGTGACCGTTAAGCCCATCGGAAGTGATGTCAGCAGTAGTTAGGTTTCCTAGCTTCGGTGTTGAAAATGATCTCTTGAAGATCTTGAAGTTCGCTTTTGGTGCACCCCCTTCATAAAGCTGAAACAATTGTGGCTCATACCTTTTGAAATTTAAATTGGCCTTCTCCAATTCAAAGACTAAGTCGCCCCTTAAATCCTTAGATACACTCATTTTAATCTCATCGCCATCTTTGCTGATCCAAGTATTTGCTTTTTCGGCAATTTCAGACGTTACCTCTTCTACTATTTCCGAAAAACTATCCGACAAGGACCAGTGATCAAACCTCTTCATTAATTTCCTCTTTACGGTTTCTACCTCCATACTACCCTTTAACTAGTTCGCTTCTTAATCAAGGCTCTTCAAGGTACCTGGCAGAAAAATACAGACAAACAACTACCTGATTCAAATCTTTTGACTAACCACTCGTATTTCTTAATAAATTGTGTTTAAATGCAAACAAATATATTGCCTTTAGCCTCCAGACAAGTTTAATCTACTCTACAATCTTTTCCTTCTCTTCAGTATATTGGTTTATATCCACCCCCATAGCACACATACAAACGAAAATGCCATTATTTTAATGATTGAATATATCACGTGACTAGAAAATAACACCAAAACGCGAAAAGAAAAAATATTAAGGAGAAGTTGTCATCATCATATCTAACTGTTGACGAGAGAACCACCAATTCCTAGTTGATCGAAGTAAATCGAGTAAGAGCAATCCTGGACAAAAATGAGTGTACAGCTATCCGAAGGTGATCTTTTAGATGTTTTCAGGGTTCCTGAAAGGTACAACAACCCTACAGGTGGTGTTTATCAAGTGGTTCAGACCAAAAAGACTGAAACCAACGCCAAAAAGAATTTAATATTGATAAACGATGGTAAGTACCACGTCAAAGCTCTTCTAAGAAACAATGCTACCGAAATGGCTCAAAAGATGGAGTTAGAAAGGGGTGACGTTTTTAGGGTCCTGAATGCAGAATGTGCAGTTATCAAGGAGAAGAAGAAGTTCGTATTATTAATCGATGAGATCGAATTTGTACGTCGTGGGTTAGACCTCATCAATCCAGCAACGGACTTTGTTGACTCGTACTTGGCTGAACATATGAATGAGCTCGTTATTTTGACAGATAAAGGAGCTATACAATCAGAAGCAGCAGCAGCAGCTACAGCAGCCTCTTCTTTCAGTTCAAAGAGGTCTAATACAGGTAGCTTAAATGGGGTACAAAGTGCTACCATGCCAATGAAAAATGGTATGGGTGAAGGTCTCGGTAATCGACCAAAGAACAATTTCTTGGGAACAGCTTCTCAGAGTTCTAGGCCAATATTTGCGATTGAACAGATTTCTCCATATCAAAACAACTGGACTATTAAGGCCAGAATATCATTTAAGGGGGAACTAAAGAAGTGGCAAAATAACAGAGGTGAAGGTTATATTTTGAACGTAAACTTGCTGGACTCCTCTGGGGAAATAAGGGCTACGGCATTCAATGATAACGCCGTCAAATTCAATGAAATATTGCAAGAGGGAAAAGCTTACTTTGTTTCAAGAGCAAGGGTTCAGCCAGCAAAGCCTCAATTTTCAAACTTGAGCCATCCATACGAATTATCTTTGGAAAGGGATTGTATTGTGGAGGAATGTCTGAATGAGGATGCTAATGATGTCCCAGAAATGCATTTCAGCTTTGTCAAGCTAAATAATGTCTCCAACGTAGAGAAAAACACCGCGATCGATGTGATAGGTGTTTTGAAATCGGTTGGTCCTCACTTCGAATTAACTGCAAAATCTGGAAAGAAATTCGACCGTCGTGATGTTGAAATTGTAGATGATTCTGGTTTCTCAATGTCTGTAGGTTTATGGGGTGAGCAAGCAATCAAATTTAATCTAGCTGAGGGTTCTGTAGTAGCACTAAAGGGTGTCAGAGTTACTGATTTCAATGGCAAATCCTTATCTATGGGAAACTCAAGTAGTCTTTTCGCTAATCCTGATATCCAGGAGGCCTACGTTGTCAAAGGCTGGTACGATACTAATGCCTCTAAGACTAACTTTCAAACCTTGAAATCAGAATTCTCTAGTGGAGGAGATCCAACAAGATTCATAGCAGAACGCACTACAATTGCAAAGGCAATTGAATCTAATTTAGGAAGAAGCGAAAAGGGTGATTTCTTTAGTGTTAAGGCAGCTGTCAGCTTTTTGAGAGTCGACAATTTTGCGTATCCTGCATGCTCTTCAGAGGGCTGTCAGAAGAAAGTCATTCAACAAAGTGATAACACTTGGAGATGCGAAAAGTGTGACATCAATCACCCTCAGGCCAACTACAGATACATGCTAACAATATCTATAATGGATCAAACTGGACAAATTTGGCTGACATTATTCAACGACCAAGCAGAACAACTGCTGGGAGTTAGTGCTAATGAATTAACGGAGCTAAAGGAGGTCAATAATCAGGCGTTTGTTGCATTAACACAAAAAGTGCAAATGAATGAGTATGATTTCAGAATCAGGGCACGTGAAGATAACTACAACAATGAAACCAGAATTAGATACACAGTATCTAATTTACATGAACTCAAATGGAAGGCAGAAGCCGACTATCTGGCTAGCGAACTCTCAAAAGCTTTTTTAAATTGAATATGATATGATAAATAAATATATATATCCCACATTTACCATTTTCTTTGAAAAGATCATATAATACAAATTTGTTAGTTAAAAATACTCCAAGTTTAAACATGACTTACTGTCCATTAAGCTCATTAATTCACCTTATATTATTAAAAGCACTATCCAGAAAAGAATCCTGGTAACCCTTAGATTTTGGCTTATCAAATAATTTCCAATATCTTAAGGTTTCGTCACCAGCTCCAGAAACAACTGTGGTTCCATCAGAAGACAAGGTCAAGTGTAATACTCGGAAACTATGGCCTTTCAACACGGCCATTGGTTCCAATGTAGGATAATTCCACAAAGTTAAATTGTATTTTGAATATCCATGAGACGTCACAATTTCGTCAGTATTCTCAGACCACAACATATTACAAATTTGTGATCCAGTATCGATTTCATTCAACTTTGTAACCTTATTTACATTCCAAATTTTGAGCTTTTTGTCTGCTGTTCCACCACCGCTAGCTAAGACACCTCTAGAATGAGGTGACCAAGCTAATGCTTTTACTGCAGCAGTGTGCTCATTCAATTTCAACAAAGGTTGTCTCATTGTGCCCTCAAACACATGAACTACATTGTCATTGCCACCAGTAGCTAGCTTATTTTCATTTACATTCCATTTTAGCCCACACACTTCCTGTGTATGTGAATCTATTTGTTCAAAAAACGGTTCTGGAGCTCGTACATCTCTGTGTAAAATTTTCCTATCTCTGGAGCCACTTGTTAGAACGTGATTATTCCACGATAAGCAGGAAACTCTGTCAATGTGGCCTGAGAGCGTTCTAATTCGCTTGTTTTTCATAATATCATATATCTCTACAATACCTGTTGAAGAGCCTACTGCTAAATGAGAACCTGATTCTACCCAATTTAAACTAGTAAAGTCACTCTCTGAAGTGGTAAGATGGGTGACTTGGTTAGTGGTGTTATCCGACAAAAAAATCGATTTACCCAAAGCAACTGCTAATATATCCGTTTTAGACCAATCTATCAAATCAAAATAAAAGTCATCAGCTAAGGAAGGTGCATCCAAGACCCTATACGGGACCTTAGCAATTTCTCTGAACTTTTTTTCGGGTGATAAAAGCAGTTTCTGGGATTCAGGTCTCATAGGTGAAGTCGAATTGAACAATCCACTATGCATCATTGCCGCAGTGGAATGAGAACCAGTCTCTGTAGTAGGTATGAAACTTCTGGCTGATGAAGATCTTGTTCCATATGAAAATAGGCTCACACCCTTCATACTATTTGACGTCGGTTTAGAGAAATCATGTTGAAGATAACCTATATTGCCTCGTCTTGGTGTACTAGGAGCTTCACTCCGTATCTGATGACTGACCTGATCCTCATCTTCATCTGTTTCATAATCTTCTGCTCTTCCTGGAGGCGTAGAGGGCCTATCAAGCGACTCTGAATACTGAATTCTTGCAATGTTATCCCCACTATTTGAATCTGTCTTCAAAAGCTCTCCAAATAACTCATTTTTTAAAACAATATCAAAGGTTTGATGAGCCTGGCGTTCTCTTTCCCATTCTAGGCGGTTATCAGATCCTGCAGATGGTTTAAAGGGAGGAATGCTTGGGTTGGCCCGTATTGAGTTTACCGTATTTAAATCCATATCAGTTCGATTTGGTATCAAACGATCAGCAAATCCCGATCCATTGGAAGAAGCTGATCTTGGTCTTCTAACTGGAGAAGCCAACAGCGAAGAGTTAGAAGAAGAATTAGAAAGTGCTGTCGCAGAGGAGGTGGGACGCTTTCCAATACGGCCCCGCTGCTGAGTTTTTTTTATCGGCGAAGAAGAAGGGGTATTGCTCACAAATGGGTTCTGCATTATCCCTTGGTAGTATTAGCGCCAATAAATAAGACTTACTATTTTATTTCCTGTCAGAATACAAGTCTTCTTTCAACAGACAAAACTTTTGATTTTTAGATCTGAACGCCCCAAAATGCAAAGGATCCCGAGTACAATTCAACAAAAGTAGTAGTATCGGGAGCGATTCCAGCAAATATTTAGAAGGCTTTCTAATAGCGAATAAATGTACTTATCTTATGTACATTTACCAAGAGGAAATGCTGGAATTTCTGGTCAAGAAATGTTTGAAGATATCAGCGACCTTAAACATTTTGTTTTGAAATAAAATAAAAAAAAAAAGGATGAAAAATGAAATCTGCCCATAGCAAATAAAGAGGATACACTTAAAAGGAAAGCTTAAATTATGCATTGCTTGTTTTCCGAGTTACTTGAACGAGATAGGTACTGCATAATGAGAACACCCTCGTAATCTATAGGTATGACAAATTTTGGAGCTGTAAGGTCATTACCTCTGACGTCGTACTTTTCTAAAGTGCAAAGATCTATCATGACCTCTTCTGCCTCTTCCAAGGCTTGCATTTCATTACGAACGTTCACCACGTCAAACTCATCCTCTTTTTCTTGGTAGTCAATGTTTTCTTCTATTTCTTCAAAATCCGGTGCAAGCGCACTCCATTTTGGAGGGATTACAATGGACCACACATAAACGTATCCAGATTCAAAGCCGTTGCTTGCAATTCTCATGTTGTAGAAATTCCAATCTATATCTAATAACTCTTCATTGGCACCCTCTAATACACGTACTAAAGCACCAGAATTTGTTTCCCATAGATATAAATCATGAGCGGAAGATCCATGAGTACTGGCAACCAAATATTCCCCTGAATTATTGCTAAAGAATATTGTGTTCCATTGTAGTCTATTGATTATGTCTTGATATTTGTGTTCTAGTTCAAGAGCAACATTGTATGTGTCAGCTGTGAGTTCTAGAAGCAAGCGATATTGCCTTATAGTCCTATCTGAGGAATTTATAGCAATACGATCCCCAAACTGGGAGATTATGACTTCCTTTAGGTTCGCGTTGGCTATCTTCTCGTGCAAACAACAACGGATGGCATTCTCGGAGATTGTATCACTCTTCTCAAAAACCGAATCTTTCAATTGGAAGACTGAAATCCAACCTTTAGACGTGCCCGTAACAATCAATGAATGAGCAGTAGGATGTGAGCGAGCAACCAACGTGTAACCATGATCCATATCATTTCCATTTGATACAGTTATGGAACGACAACTTAATTGATCACTCATCTGGTTGTGAACCAAAACAAAAGCACAAGATTCCTCTAATACTGTCACTATGCAAGCGCCGGATCGTACTTCATGGCAGGACCATACAGGTCCCTCGAATCTATATTCTTGAAAGCACTTGGTAGGTTGTGATAAATCCCACATTTTCACATACCAATCTCTACCGCCTGACCATAAATACTTACCGTCGTAAGACCACGAGAGCGACTGCACAGGCTTAGTATGTGCACCTGTATGTGTTCCAAGCATAGTGATAGGCTTGAAACAATCCATGTCATAAATTATTATGGATCCGTCTGAACATCCTACTGCTAAATAGTCTCCTCTGGGACTAAACTTTACGCATATCCCAGACACTGGAACCTCTAATGTATGTGTCAACTTCTCAGGATACTCCTTCAGTACCTGAAATGGATCCTGTAATAGCAAATTCGTCATATTGCTTTGGTCACTATTTGCTCTTGTTGTGAGGAGTCTTTTCTGGTCTGCCTGCCTTACAATTATCCTGTAACAAGCATAAATGATGCTTCGTAGAACACGTAACGTGACCATAAAACGAAACAAGAAATATGCATCGATCAAAAATGGTAAAATACATAATACATATCTACATGCTATATTATCTACCTTTCAAGCTTGAAATATATGCTACATGGCGTTACAGACCATTTTTTATTATATCTTGATCTCCAATATAGTTCTCAAGCAATAATTGAAATGGTTTGGTACTTCTTTGATGCCTCTTATTAAATTTTGGCGAGAAGTAATAAGGCCAGCGTGTTTAGCACAAGCACAAGTAATTCCTTCATATTTTCAGTAGCGCAAAGCATTAGCGAATGTTTGATAAATAAAACGCGTTTCTATGTATAACTTTTTACATTAATTTTTTTTTATCCACTTTTTTGCGCACAGAAAGTTGAACTTTTTGACCACGATTTGAAGTTGACAGATTGGCAAGACCAAAATAGAAAGCCAAGCGCTGCTACCTAGAATAAATATCCAGTACTTGGCCTTAGTTCAGGAGATATATAAGATAAAGAAAGATGTTTGCTTATCTTCTATTGCAATTGTTGGTTTTAATGCAGTTTTGCTCTCAGACATCTGCATTTTATTTCTACTCGAACACCGGCGAACGTAAATGCTTCCATAAAGAATTATCAAAAGGAACCTTATTACAGGGCAGGTATCAACTCCAAGTGTTTGATGACTCTCTAGATTCTTACAAAGATGCTGATGATGATTCATTGAATGTTGTAATTGATGTTGAGGAGGTATTTGACGATAATCACCGTGTTGTACATCAAAAGGGATCCACAATCGGCGATTTTACTTTTACAGCTCTAGATACTGGTGAACATATGATCTGCTTCCAACCACAGACTAGTGGATGGATGGCAAGAATGAAGACATTGATGAATATCGAATTCGAGGTTGGAGCTGCTTCGCAAGTTGATTCGAAAAAAAAAACAGCTATGCAATCGTTACAACAAAAGGTCCAGATTTTGGTGGAGAAGGTTTCAGAAGTCAAAAGGGAACAAGAATTAGTTAGGGATCGTGAAGCAATGTTCAGAGATGTGTCTGAATCTGCTAATTCTCGTGCAATGTGGTGGTCTATACTCTCACTGATTATTTTGGGTAGTACTTGCGCATGGCAATTAACGCATCTACGTTCTTTCTTCGTTAAGCAAAAGGTCTTGTAGAGCTGTTCAGTCCACAAAACTGCCGATGAAATTTAAATAATATCTGCGGTACATATTGTTTATAAATTTTTACATTCTTTTAAAAGGCTAGACAAAGATATTTGATTTTTACCTAATTGCGAGAGACTAAGGTCTCATTTCATGCGAAGCATGTTTTGAAATCTTTTAAACGAATATACAGCTCTTGAGACAGGAATTAGAAAATGAACATTGATCTGAGTAGATTAACCTTCGCTTGGTCAACAGAACTTTTGTCTATGGTACTGTTTGGAATATCACCAAAATCGAAGACTTCGTGGCCTTCTGAAAGGTCCTTAGGGTCACCGACACGTGAACGTTGAGCAGCCGATCCAGAAGAACCAACATTATTGTGTGTGAAAGGCTCCCCCGAAAACTTCTGCTGCTGCTTAACATCAGGAATACTTTCAGTTGATTTTAAAGTATTCGCAGCGCTCAAGCTGCCAAAAGTAAAATGGAGGGAAGGGCTGGGCGTGTTTTCATTTTTTTCGCTATTAGGTTTCTTGACGTCGTCAAATGTGTTTTTCGGATGAACAGGTTCCACCTTTTTGAACGAAAAGTTAAAGCTTGATATAGGGACGCTAGGCTCTGAGGAGGATGCGGTTTCTTTTGACTTCTCAGGAGAAAGCTTGGCTGTCACTGTCTGCCTCAATGATGAAGATTTGCTAGGTTTATATTTGTCCAAATTAAGGGTGTTTGTTTGATTTTCGTCACTTTTGACCTTGGAATCATCAACACCTACAGTTTGCTTCTCCAATCCAACGTGAGAAACTGGCTCAGAGGCTATGTTATGTATTTCATTGGAATCCTTGTCTTCAATTTTTTTGGAATTTTCTTTCCCGCTAGCTAGTGATTCGTTCAAAATGGCACTTTCAGCTGCTAATTTTGCTGGTGTTACAGGCACGTTTAATTCATGCTGAATTTTGCCTTTACGTATTCTTGTAACGTGAGTCGAATATGGATTTGCAACTTTTGATGTCTTCACTATTGTATTCCCCTCGTTTTCATTACTTTCTTGAGCACCATCAAGAATTGAGATTAATGCAGAGGCAGTGTTACTAAGTTTTTTCGGAGTAGCCCTATTTCTAGAAACTTTGTTTTTACCATCATTTGCAGGTGCGCTTTTGGGTTTGGTTCCTGCTGCGCTATACTTGTAGACCGTGGTTCTGTAGGGCGAAGGTAATTTAGAATAATCAAAAACTCTTCTTCTTACTGATGATCTAGCGCTCCTCAGAGAGCTATTGGCAAAAGATGTCTCATCAAATTTGGGGTTGTATTGAGCAGCTCTCAGGGGTGTTCCGACCGCCTCGGATTTACTTCGCAATACCTTGTTATCCCTTACACTTCCCGAGTCGCTGATTATCCTACTAACATAAGGTGTAGACGATACGGAACGACACTTTTTCATTACCGAAATGACACCCTCGATTTCCATTTCACTCAAAGGACGGTCGCCTTTCTCCTTAAAAAATGATGCCAGCTTTGCATTCGAAATATTAGGGTCCTCATTTGCATTATCCGCAAATGTACTTTCCATCCCATCTTCTAAAACTCCTATAGATAAAACCGAGTCTTGTAGAGCCTTATGTTCATCGTAGAAACCACCAGGAATATGGAAGTTACGGTCAGTCTTCCCTACATCCTCCTTGTTTTGAGGCAAGTTTCCAGAATTATCTGTTTCATCCTCATGTTGAAAAAACGACTTGATTCTCTTGAAAAAGGAAGGTCTCTGCTTATTTTAAAGAGATGTTAGTATGAACCACCGGTCTATTAAGCTAAAAGAGGTAAATCTGCACCCAGTTTTAGGCCAGATTATCCGCTTTTTATCTGAGATATTGGTAACATACGCTTGACGCTGGAACTGCAATTGGTGATGGCCTCTTATAGGGGGCAATGGAGTGTTTGGTTATATATGGCTTCCTTGGTTGAGACATACTGTCCGACAGGTGGTATTTCGGGTCTATTTGTTACCTCCTATATTACTTTGGCAGCTGTCAGAAGACTTCCTTGTCAATTGATGATCTTTCAAAATATAATTTTTAAAAAAAATTTGTAAATTAATGCGGTTGATATGGATTGGTGCGGCGTAAAAATTGGTTTATACGTACCTGAATAAATATATATAGCCGAATTAATAGACCATTCAACTTACGTTTTCGTTAAATTAAAAGCTGTTTATATGGCACACCAATGCAAAATCGAGTTTATTAGTGCCTTATCATTAACGGGTAAGTTCGGCTTAGGAGCAGCCATAGTACCAAGAATCCGAAACTGCGTAACCTCTACAACCTGCAGAAGTGATCTTCTTGCTTTGATTAAGCCACATGATTACCTCATTTATTTCAATTCTTGATAATATCATCTCAAAACGTTTACTCAAAGAATTCGCAGTTATCCCTGGACTGAAAAGAATTTCCCGCAAAACCATAGAAATGATGTTGTTCCAAACCATGCCCCTAATTCTTGACTGACCATCAATCCACAAGCGGGAGAAGGCCTTATTCATTGGGATTGGAACCTTAACTGGTTGGAATTTATCTACTTTTCGGGAACTGTAAAGTAATAATGGAGGAGTTAGAGCCCTGACCTCATACTGCCTTGTTGTATAGTACATTTTTGTATGTTGGACTTCAAGTGGAACAGGACGAATTTCTATCTGATTCGAATCTAGTAGCTGAAGCAAAACAAAAGGAACATGGCTTTGGGGTTCTTCACTTATTATTAGTGCATTTTTAGACCCAAAAATTTCCGTAAGCTTCTTTCGTAAAGAATCTGCACGTTCTGAAAAGCATACATCTCCTCGGTATTTCAAGATCTCATACACTCTCTCCGTCAATTGCAACTTAGAAGAATCTAGAAAAGTCAAAAGTCTCTCCCTCGCCATATCAAGAATAACTTTGTCGACTTGTTCATGTCCAAAGGAATGCAGTATGCTCAAGTCAGTCGATTCGGAAGAATCTTTCTCAAATAGCATTGAACGTACCATTGATCTTATTTCATCATCTGTTGATGTATTTGGCTCCTCAGATAACTTGCTCATGGAATAAATTTTGTTTAGTAAATAGTTTTCTCTTTGGATCATTGACGACATAGCAAGTCCTTTCCCTTTCGTCTCGGCTCGAGGCTTTGATGAAACAGGAACAAATGTATATTTACAGCGGTTAAGATTATAATCACGATAAAGCTTAATCGAGATATAGCCCTCTTTTTCAACACTAAGCCATAACTCGACCAACTTTGGTACATTCATTCTTTCAGCATCCTCCAACGTTGCACGCTCATCTTGGATTGCTTCTATCATAATTTTTCTCCACTTGTCCATGAGAGCCCTCCACCCAGCAGCGCCCATTCTAATGCGCCGTGTCGTCCACTGCTTTTTTAAATTTTCAAGAGAATTATTAGGGAAGAGCCTGGTGATCTCATCCCAATCAATCTGCCCCTTAATACTTCTCGTTATAGCAACTGCCAATAATAACGCTCTAGAACCTTCCTTGTTACCCAAATGAAAGATACGTGAATTTGATTGCTTTTCGTTTTTGTTTTCCTTTTGTTCAAGTTCGTTTTTGGCTTGGATCGTAGTTGCAGTTTTAGGTTTTGACCTCTTTTTAGGTATAGCTTTCGCAGGAGAACTATCTTTGTCTGTAGCACGGCTCTTACGACTTTTCCTCTCAAATTCTTTGATCCTCTTTGCTGAATTAATGCCTCTTTGAAACTTGTCTCGCTCTGTTTGATCAAAGAAATATATGTCCTCCTTACGAATAACACTTGTAGCAAATTTTCCTCTACTATCTTTCGAAGAAATTATATAAGATTGTATTTTTTCTTCTGTAGTATCTGGAAGACAAAGCATACGCCTTCCTGTGTTTTCTTCATCAAAAATCCTCAATTTTCCACTCTCGACAAGATTAGTGTACTCCTTTTTTAGTGTCTTTTTATCCAAGATCATATTTGATCCCATTTGCCTTGAAATAGAATCATAAAGCTGGTCTCCAATATACCGTACTCCCCCACCCTTTCGCAACACTGTTAAAAGTGCTCGCTGCCTCTGGATAGACTTTAAAGAACTTCCTGTAAAACCATTCATTGTTATTTGCTGATGCTTCTTTATTAAAGCAGGCTCTTCTTCTTTAGGTAGAGCCTCTGCGGAGACCGTTTTAATTTTCTTGGGCTTTTCCTTGGGTAGTTCAGGTAGCATAATCCTTTTTCTTCCTCGTACAGAGCTCTGTGAGCTCGCAGGGATATCTAACTCGCCATGCCAAAAGAAAATATCTTTCTTCCCATCGTTGGTATACCTGAGCGATGCATTCAAAGGCACGAAATTCATTTTGCTAAGCTGAGATAATTTTTCTCGCTGCGAACTGTGTTCTGGTGCTTCCTGGTTTTCCTTATCAGACAATATTTCATAACCCGTCAATTTTGAAAAGCTCTCCTTGGTAAATATTCGATGAAACTTCTTTTTACCCTCGAAATCATATATTTTTACCAAACTCATGGAATCGCCAGATAGTGCATGTGCTGAAGATTTCTTACTCGTACCTTCAATAAAATATTCCGAATTCTTCGAAAAGCACCTCTTATAGTCTGAACCAACAAAATTCGTTATTAGCTCCATAGTTGAAAGGCCATTTATCCCGGCCTTTTCAGCGAGCGAATATACTTGCGTTTGCATGGGATAGAATCTATTAATTCCTAACTCTTTCCTTGAAGCTGATGTTTCTTGTATCAACAAATTTGACTCGTGCAGAAGTTGTGTTGCATTTATCTTCTCTAAGCCTAAAAGGTCCTCCTCCTCCAAAGCAGCCTTATCCATTTCATCGGCGTTTATATCCTGGCCTCCATCCTCTTCTTCGTCTTCATCCATACTATCATTTTCGAAAGAGTTACTACTCGTTTCATCTTCCACCACATAGTCTCTAAGATACTGCACACATCTGATTTTTATCGAAGGATTGGTTGGAGAAACTACAAGAACTTTTTTTAAATATTCTTGTTGATCAAGCCACGATATTGCTGAAGTGAAAGCTTTTGATAACCTTTTTTCTTTGTCAAAGCCCATCTCCCTTTTCAAGTCAATTATTTGTCTAACGCCATTTTTAGAGTTTTTGACGATAGCAACTAAATCATGGAGGTGTTCTCTCATATTGATGTACGTTTTAGTTGGCTTCTCATTTACGAATTGATTCAACTTCAATAACTTGACCAAATGACCCTTAAAAACCATTTGAGTTGCCGTTACTAAATGTGCAAATTTCTTGATTCTTCCAGTAACACTTCTCGGATCTTGACCAGTGTTGCGAGCTAACTGCATGGTGTTTATACCATTTTCTTTCGAAGCAGCTACTTCTAACAAAAGATCGAACGCTAGACCTACAACCGGGGCCTCTTTCTTAGGATGGCCAGTCAAGCACAGCCAAAGTCGATCATCCGTTATTCCTACTTGTAGACCAGCTTCATTTATCAATGAATCTTCATACCTCATTTTGCTGACAATCTTCCCTCCACGGATTAGTGTAGTATCCTGATGATCCATTAAAATGTCGAACGTGAATTGTCTTAGAAAATCATCCTGCAAATCTGTGTAACGAGAGGCTATCTGCCAAAGTCCGTCTAGACTTATCTCTGGTTTTTTATTCTAGTTAGTAATCGGATTATTTGTATTGATACGCCCAAATTATTCTCTGTTTACACATACTCCCTTTTGCGAATGCTATTTCATCAAGAATATGATGAACAACTTCATTAGGGGCTAAAATAGAACCTGCACTCATCTTATGGTTAACAATATTTCACAATCCTCGAATATGCAGCCGCAAGATTTAGTGAAGAAGTTTATTTTTGTTTAAACCTTCAATGTACGGAGCTATCCAAGGGTTCTTCCTCCCTGAAGTTTCGAATGGGTGTTTTTTTTGATTTTATTTATTTTGTTTTTCTTTCATCATTAATCTTTTTTTCAAAAGGTTCAACCAGAAAGTAAAAAAAAACTCTAAAAAAATTGTCTAATCCCTGATGACGTACAGAATATTTCAAAACAGAAAGGGTAAGCAAAAGTGCAAAATAAAACTCATGTCCGACGCAGAATCAGATTTGGATTTTGAAATCCAACTCTCTGCCCATGCACTTGCAGCGTTGAATGAATTTAGACAAGAAGAAGGCGAACGAGTAGAAAAATTCCAGCAGTTGTTGGATAAGGCTGATGGCGATTTCGAAGAGCAGAAAAAACGGAAGGGCATGGAACTCTTTAAGGAGGACTGGCAATTGTCACAATTTTGGTATAGTGATGAAACAGCCGATCTTTTTGCGGATGCCCTTCTTGAAGGTGCCGATGAAGCGACCGTTATTGCAGTCGTTAGTGCCCCATCCGTGTATGCTGCTATTTTGAAAAAACCTGAGAAATCGATTCCAACAAAGAATATTTACTTATTTGAATACGATAAGAGGTTCTCCCTCTTAGCCGGAGAAGAAAATTTCATCTTCTATGACTATGTTAATCCGCTGGATTTTGACGATAAATTGAAGGGCAAAGTGGATAGATTGTTAATTGATCCTCCATTCCTCAATGAAAATTGTCAGACGAATTTCTCAATCACTGCTAAGGCGTTGTTGGCGCCTAGTGTAGATGGCCCTGAAAAAACAAAATACGGTGTTGAAAAACGTCGTTTCATTACATCCACTGGAGAGAGGATGTCCAAGATCGTTTCTAAAGTGTATGCTGACGCAAAGATTACTACATTTTATCCTGAACATGCCAATGGTTTGAGTAACGAATTTAGGTGTTATGCGAATTTTGAGTGGGAGAAATGGACATTTGAGAAATGACTATTTGTTAAATAATGACCCAAAATTTATTATCAAATTGGGCTTTTGTAGCACCTTAATTTTGTAAAATGTGAAATTGACGTTTTTACATATATACTGCTGATCATTTTTCGTTTAACGCTGTTACAATATATTTCCAGCTGAAAAGTACAGGAGATGTGTTCCATCTCCTGGCTCTCTCTGTCGATAAATGAATTTCCTTTCTTTAAATTTATTCACCAAAGCTCAACATTTATTTTCAAAGGCAAAAAAGATTTGTCACTTAAAACTATAAAATCTAATTAATATTGTTAATATATACTCCTTTTACCTGGAAAACCAAAAAATGCTAGATTTAAAGTATTGACTCTGGACAAGAAATGACTATACCCTAAGAAATGTGACAGATTTTAATGCTGCACAGGATTCGGGTAAATAAAATGCTTTGCCATCACGTGCCTAAGAAATAAACTATTTACTAATTGTTAATTATTTGTATTTTATTTTAATAAATTAATATTAAAATAGCTTACTAAATCTTTTAAAAATTTAATATAGTTTTTATTATCTTAAAAAAGAATGCTTTAAACTATTTTTTAAAATCAAAAAAAAATAAAACTATTAGATACTTTTCCGAAAATTAATTATCTTTAAAGAGGATTTAATTTAAAAAGATAGTTTTGTTAAGGTTTTTCTACAAAAATTTGAGCTGTGTTGAGTATTATACGCTTTATCAACATATTTGGCTACAGCGTTTTAATGGTAGCACACTGAAGGAATAAACAGCACAAATCCTTTTTGGTACCATTTTCAAGTAGGAAGACTGCTGCAGTAGCAACTCTTAAACCTCCATCTTTTTTTTTTTTCTCGATATCTATTTACAACATACTAATATAAAATTTAATTGAGACAGCACATAATGATGTTCCTATTAAATTATATCACCTATAATGCTTGATGCCTTTTGGTAAGTTTCAAGCAATTTCACACATTTTTCTCTGTCCTGAGCTAAAGTTGCGTCCTCCATTAATAACTCATCAAATAAGGCTTCATTGTAGAGTTTGGTAACCAGTCTGTTCTGAACCGATTCTTTTGAATAGTTAACAAGTAAACACATAACTGCCTTGGGGACTTGATCTTGAATCATTTCCCTAACAATTGCAAAATAAGAGACGATTAATCTTCTGATGAGTTCACATTCCAATTCCTCTCTTTCAGTGAACTCAGGTTCACGGTCTTCGGAAGACAATTCGTTTTCTCCTGATCTGTCTTTAAAGTCTTGAATTTGAAGTGTTTTTAAGCTAAAAGTGGTATCATTTTCGTCGAATTGTGGTTTGTTCCTCTTAATATCCGAATTTTTGTGTTGATCTTTTCCGAAGAAATAATTCAAGAACGAATCTTTAGATTGCTTAATTTCGGACTCCTCATCAGAGTCGTGTTCACTAGTAGCGGTTGAGTCAGAATCCAATTTATTTTCGGCTTCGGTATCCTCCAGTCCCTCTCCATTTACCTCATTCTGGTTTTTTTGCTGCTCTAGAAGAAGAGCTTTTTCAAGCTCTCTTTGCTTCTGAAATCTTTCTCTCTGTTTCCTGTTTTTTCTATCCTCCACTATTTCAGCCATTGCTTCTGTTGCGCTCGGAAAGTTTGGATGGTTGGTATTAATATAGGCTTGATGAATATCAATCAAACTTTCAACGTAAGAACGAGTAGGACCTAATCTTTCTCTCAGCAATTCGCTTACCACTTCGATTAACTTGCTTTGTAATTTTGGATACCTTGCCAGTTCAGGAGATCCGCAGTTGTGGCAAATTTTCATCAACTCCTCATACACAAGTTCAACACAACGTTGAGAGGGGTCCAATAAAAGACAAATTTGTGGTTTAACCAATAAATCAAACGCTAATTCAGGAACAAAAAGAGATGGTCTTGGACCAGTTGAATTCCTGATAGCTGTCCGGATATCGCACATGGACAAATTGGAGGTTGGATTAATTTGGTTTAGCGATTTACCGAAAAGAGTGTTATAAATGTAATAAACTCTGGCACCACCGCATAACTCTTTTGTACTAATTTCGGAGGAAGTACCATCAATAGATGAAATGAATCTTGTGGCGAATTTATTCATCAATTGCAAAACTAGACCAGCCCTGTTTTCCCTAGTGATTATCCTGTTGTCACCAAAAGTCGCCAGTTCTTGCTCTGTTTGACCGATCAGAGTGTTAAGCCTTGCCTTGATATCTGGTAATTTATCTCTAATGTGATTCATCAAGATCTGGTTCAAAAGCTTTGCAAGATAGCGAGTACCACATCTATTCGATATAGTTCTGTAAACGGGATGTCTGGCGAAAAAGTCCTCTTCGGCTTTCAATGCTTCTGTAACGGTTTTTCTATGTTGAATATCTTGCTGAGATCTGTTGACTACACCGACAAAACCTAGCTTCAAAGGGTATAATTTACCCGATAGGATATCCAGTGCATTTGTACCCTGATCCATCAAGTCTAATTTCGTCACAACGCCAATAGTTCTTTTACCGTGTGGATCAATTTCTCTAGCAAGCTTCAAGGACTCGGAGTTGACAAGGTCAACGTTTGCGGGCGTGACAGCCAACATAATGCAGTTTGGCTTTGCAACATACTCCAATATCAAGTTTTCAATTTGCCTCTCTATATCTGGAGGCTGCTCACCAATAGGAACCTTTGTTATACCAGGCAAGTCAACCAAGGTTAGGTTTAAGACATGAGGGGAATAAATTTTGAGGTTGATCGGAATCCTGCTAATTCCCTTCTCCTTTCCGGCAATTCTTGCAGTTTCGTTTTCAATTTCTTTTCTGATTTCAGAAAAGTCATAGAATCTACGACCTGGAAGATGCAAGAACTCTCCCCATTCATTCTTAATTTCGGGAACATAATTCGTATTTTTACGTAGATGGTCCTCTAACGTCATCTCTTTCCCTTCCTCTGCTCCCTGGTCGAAACTTTCCACGGAGTTATCATCGTACTCATGAATCAAAGGAGAGTCTGGATGAAGGTTATTCAGCTGTAGGACTAGGGGTCTCCTAGTCACAATACCTGTTCCTCTTGGTAGAAAGTCCCTACCCACCAATGTTTCCAGAATTGACGATTTACCAGACGATTGAGACCCGATCACCGCCAAGACTGGAAGATCAAGTGTGTCAATGCCCGCATCATACATGACATCTTGCAACTTGTTCACAACAGGAATCAAATCTTCCAAACTAGACATCGTATCTGTTAACAAACTCCTCCCTTATTGGTTTCGGTCCGTACTTCTTTTGTAAAATTAAAGTGGAGACAGTTTAATATAGAAGTTGTGTATCAACAAAGTTAGAGCTATTTTTTTTTTTAAACAAAATTTTAAAGATTTTTATTATTTACGTTACATCATATTAATATTTTTCGATTTATTTGATGCATCGCGCACTGTTGGGATCTACATATGTTTCACAAGATATATATGCATACTATTCAATGGATCTATACTTTTGGCCTTTTACGTGCGGAAAGAGTGTTAATAGTAGGGGATGTTTTATTTGACTTAGATTCTAGAATATTGGTATTTGAAGCATGTGTAATTGTTTGAGCTCCTGTCACGTGAAGCATAGAATAGTTTGTTTTGTATCTTAGGTAATCGCGAATATTTAAATAAGCTTCCTCGGCCCCTTCCTCATGATCGTATTCCTCAGCTGTTATGTAAGATATTAACTCCTTGAATCGCTTTCGTGATTCAGGAATGATTATTTCCTCTTTTGTTGGCAGAAATGTAGGGCCCATGTAAGTCCCAGAAATACCTATAACCGAAACCGTTGAACCAAGGCGAAATTCTTGCTGCGCTTGAAGTTCTGTCCAAAAAGTTGACACTCGCAATTGAAGAATCCTACCATCTTCCACAAGATGCTCGAGAAACCTTCCTTTAGGATCGTCAGGAAGAACTGGTATTCTATAGACAGCTAGTTCATTTGGCTTTGTGCAAAATATATCTCCGACCCTCCAATTAGGAAAATTTATGTCATTTAAATATCTCCAGACAACACGAGGGTCTTCACCAGGTATCCTAAGCGTTGCATCGGTGGAAGGAGCAAAGTTTTCCCCTAAGATCTCATCAATTTGTCTTATCCACCATTTCAATAATTTCTCGCCGGTTAGCACATGTTTTTTTGGATTTGACGACGAATTAGAGAATAAATATTCTGGCTCTGCTCTTGTGAAAAGACTTATCTTTGTAGTAACTTTCTTCGGTATCGAAACTGAGGTATAATATTGTGAATTGCTATAGCGATGTTGAGACAATCGCCCTTGCTGTCTTCTTTTTGCTAAGATTATTAAAGCTTTTCTGACCGGTGTACTTTTTCTCAGAACAGATTCACCATAGAGAGTGATTCCTCCTTTAGGCCTAACTCTAGTTAGGTAATGCTCATGTTTAATACTCAATAAGTATTTCAGGATGCATTTAGTCACATGGCCAAAATTAATTTTGATATCTGAGTACCCATTTGTATCTGCCTTTGAAATGAAGAGCAACTTGTTTGCAGTCTTAGCAGGATCATGAATTGTGAAATAAACAAGTACTTCTAGGGCGTAAATTATTTTTTCATTATGGCATAGGGCAATAAAATGTTTAGTTTTTACAGTAGATGCGGTCTCAATTTCTTGTTCAGTGGACGGCTCTGGGAACACAATTGGATGCGTTTGACAGGGTATCGTCTGCAAATTCAAAATATCAAAATTTTTGTTATTCTGCAGGAACGGCTTCAACAGCTCTGCAAGACCCATAGTTCCTTATCAATTATCTTTGTGCCCTAATAGTACAATCTTGAGGGCGTCTTACTTATACCTGTTATATTTTCTAAATGTCCAACTACGATGTAATGCAAAAATAACCATTTCGCGTGGTTAGATATTTATGAGTACAGATAAAAGTTGGGCACACATACATCCGAGCCTACTTTTAAGAGCAAATATATGGAATGCCGGAGAGATGGCACATATTTGCCACATGTTTATACCAAAATTTATACGTTATGCCTGATATCTAATATCTACTCTACAAGTTTTCATATTCATCTGGATAGAAGATTAGACGTTCTACACCGTCCTTTGTGAGAACAACCATTCTGATGACACCACCAGAAGAACCATCCCACTTGATAGCTTGTGATAGTGAGTGCTTTACAAAATCAACTGTTTCTTCTCTAGTCATATCCTCTTTAA
This sequence comes from Kluyveromyces siamensis, assembly GCA_030579315.1. Lineage (NCBI taxonomy): Eukaryota > Fungi > Ascomycota > Saccharomycetes > Saccharomycetales > Saccharomycetaceae > Kluyveromyces > Kluyveromyces siamensis. Next base: position 27,973 of record JAKTQE010000036.1, read on the forward strand.
AATTTTTATCGCAGTAACCATATATAAATGCTGAACCAGAACCGGCAATCGCATATGACTGCTTATGAACAGAACCTCCAAGAGGTATACTGTAAACTTCACCCTTGTTTTGTTCGTCATAACCTGCGACGATGATACCTGCGGTTAGGTGGTCCTTGTTTTCGTAACAAAGGCTCTTAAAGATAGAAGCGGCAGTCTTAGTTGATGGTTCCCCATACTGTGATGTATAAAGTTCTAGATGATATTGGACAATGTCAGCAACTGCCTGAGTGTCTGCGGCAGATCCTGATCTACAGCACCAGATCTTGTCATGAACCCTTGTCAATTTGTCTGTAACACGATTAGCAATATAAGCACCGGTTGTTGTCCTAGAATCAGCTCCAAGAATAACCCCATCCTTAAAAGTGACAGCCATACTATTACAAAAAACAGAAGCTTGTTAGTAATTTCGTTCCTATGAACTATTCAAAAGTTACTTTGTTTTCAATGCCAGAAATAATTCTAAGGCATTGATTGATTAGTACTGTAGAAGGTAACATACATTGAAGTACCGAGGTTGACCTCACCTTTTTTTAAACGATTAATATCGACCTGAATTCCATTCATTTCTGATGATTATCTCTAACAATTAGAGTAACTAGAGTGTTTGCTTCCGTTTCGAAAAGATCTAACTTGTATTGTAGTTTCGCCACCGGTCAGTTCCGTTTATTAAATCCTTTGAACATATTGAAATTCAACCTTTAAATACTATCCGGGTAACACTAAACGGTACGGTTTAAAAATGAGTAGAAATACCATAGACTATAGATGCTATCTTTGAATGCTATGTACGTGAACGACGTCGAGTGGGTGACTCATCTCTTTCATTAACTGGCTCCGTACTTAAAAAGTCGAGATCGACTTTAAGATTATTCGAGTCCCCATCATTAGAAGGTTGGGGAGACGGAAAGCCAAATGGACTTGTCTCGGGGATACTGCTGAAGTTTATAGACTTGCCCTTATCGGCCAGTCGTTTGTTTACATTGAGTAGCGAAATAGTAGCAGAGTTAGTATGCACTGGTTTTGAACGAAGGCTTGTTTGTATAAGGGTTTGATGATTTTGCTGGCTAGAAGTAGCCGCAGCATTTCGTGCGATGTTTCCTTTCATTCCCGTATCCAGCATATCAGACATTTTGATAGGACTTGGTATTGCAGCTCTGGCTCGGCTAAATCTGTCCTTAATTCTATCCATTTTACTTTTTTTTAGCCTCTCTGAGCCAGGAATAGTAACAAGTGTATTCGCATGGGGTCGCATTGGGGTTTGAAACTTTATATGCTCATTCGAGAGAATCGTGTTCTCATCTCCCGAAACTGAAAGGGAATCGAAGCATTTTTCTTTCCAAAGCGCTAACACCGCCCTAAGGTTTGCCCTAATCCATCTAGACCTGAACATTTCGACCATCTCATCGTTTCTTTTAAGCTTGAGCACCTTCATGCTCCACTTATTTGTCCACTTTGAGAGTAGCTTGATATTCTTCTCTTCGGCATAAAAGAGTAGATTGCTATTAGTTTTTTCCAAAGCTTCCAGTTTGAGTATCCATGAATGAAGAGCAGTAGATTGAATCATAGCAAAACTGATCCCCAATGCCTCCTTTTCTAGCAGTCTCCTAGCGATTATCTTATTTTTCCATTTGTTGCATGCTTTTGAAGTTGTGGAAATAAAGTATTTGCGATTCGAGGCATCTCGGCACTTCGTCAAGAAATAATCCGTCTGCCTCTTCCAACTATTTAATACACCAATTTTCACAGATTTTTCTCTTCTTTGAACAAACTTATCCATTAGAATATCCAATTTTACCAATTTTTGGGTATCTAAAGCACGGTTCCAAATGCTCCAGTATTTAAGCAAAATTTTGTTGTCAACTGTTAAAAAAAACTCAGAAGCCAGCAGTTCTTTGAAGGCAATTGATTTAGAAGCCTTTTTTATTATGCTGACGGCCTTTACTTTCACGAAAATGTTAGCCTTCAAATTCAAAGCGCTGATAGCACTGTGTTTCTCCTTCCAAAGAGCAAAGAAATTCGTGGTAACTTGGCCTTCAAAACATTTCGAAGTCACACTACCAAGACTAGCCAACGATTTATGCCTATGTAATATCTTTTTGAAATACGCATCTTTCATATTTCTAACAAAGTCCTTTTCGCGGCTTCGAAGATTGAATCTTCCACTCCATATGTCGAAGGTTGCTCTTTGAGCAGAATTACCAATTTTACGCTCAAAATCCAGGAGTTTCAACCCACTTATTAATCCCCTGATTATTCTTCCCTCCAAGTTTTTGGCATATTGAATATTTGCTCTGTTATACATTGCAGCATACATCCTCCAGTGTTGCAAGTAATTGCGTAAGGCTTCGAGCTCCTTTATGTTAATGTGTTCATTCAAAGACCGAGACTCATGAAATCTCTTTTGCCAAAGAGAAAACATGAGCGTTCTGAGTATTTGTCCATTTCGTTTCCTTACTGAGTATTCGACCGCTACCAAATCACGTACTGCTAATAATTTCTTGAAAAATTTTGCTTTCAGATGTTGATCAGCCCTTTTAGCTAGTGTATCTGTTTTCTCCCTTTTTAGAAAAGTTAGTTGGTGCCAGACCCTGAGTCTTTTCCGTAGTACCAGATTTCTTTCCGCAAATTCTGATCGTTCCCGTAAGTACGTCAGATAAAGATGTCGCTTATCCATAAATAACTTGAAGTAATCACGCACCAATAACATCCTAGAGGCTTGCGGCACAAATTCTGACTTACAAAGCTGAAGCTTCCACGTCTTAAACTGAACACGAGAAAGAGTGGCATCTCTTTTGGAGCATGCTAACTGGAAATTATTTTCAAGGCATGTATATTTGCGACGCATTTTTCTAAGCTTATCGTCTAGAAAGAAATTATCAGCAATATGTTCCTTAGTACGTAAAGTATTCAATGAAGCTGACCAGGTATCAAACGTGACTGCTTTGAGCCTTTTTTCATAAAAATCTACGGATTCAAAAAGCCACTCTTTACTTTTCAAGTACGATGTTTTCTTCCATTCTACTAGATACTTCTTCAGAAGGTATTTCTTCCATATAAATTCTAATTCAGCAAGGTTAGAACTTAATGCAGACTTTAATTGCCAACTCAAAAAAAGTCTACGCAGCACTAACCTGTTGCTTTTGAATTGAAAATGAGCTAATTTCATTGCATAATTTTCTGGTTTCAATAAAAACGCTGATATGACTTCTTGAAGCGTAGAACTAAATTCGTACCCTTTACTCAATTCATTTTGTAAAGCCAGCAAATAAGTGTCTTTCAATGGATTTACCTTAGCCTCCGCAAGCAAATGAATGTAGTTTTTGAAAACCATTAAAAAGTCGAGCGTTAGGCCCTGTCGAATTAGAAAAACTTGAATCATATTATAAAGTCGCGTTAAAATGGCATTGTCAATATTCCGGCTTAATTTATTTGAAGGGGGGCTCTCGATTTTATAATTTTCAAAGATGGGAGATAAGACACTATCTACATCATCAGCATGCTCCTCGAGGTTTGGCTCAATCTCAAATGGGCTTGATAGCTCTTTGTAGTTTCCGATTAATTGTTGGACATCTTTATTTACAAGGGAACCAGTAGAGTGTTGGACTTCCGGTGCCATCAAAGCATCTGTCGAGGAGCCCACCGGTTCAACTACATCAACACCTTCCATTCAAAAATTCCAAGCTTTATGGCCGGGGAAAGGTGTCAGAGTTTTGAACGGCTTGTGTTTCCTCCCTTTGGCCTTTTTCTGGTGAACTGTTCTGTTTCATTCCCTCAATGGGATCGTGAAAAAAAGTTATTTTAACACCTATTGCAATTTCAGTTAAGTGTTAGAAAAAGAAGATTAGAAGATTGAAGAATTGAGACCTTTCTAACACCAAGATGATGGTCAATGGAGTTGGATACAAAATGTGGTTGTTCTTCACCCTAATTTTTGCCCGCTTAGTCTTTTCTGCATCGAAACCAAGTACTTGGGAGAACGTAGAGCTAATTAAAACTGTGGACGTTTCCAAAACATTCATTACGGAATCAGCAGATCTGAAGATAAGAAACATTGGCGATGACCCAAGTGATATTTACTTAATTTCGTTTCCTGTTGAAATTGCAGATTCTATGTCGCTCTTCAGCTCGGTGCTAAAAGGTAAGGACGTGTTTATAGATTGTGCTATATCAAACAAACAAACAATCTTACCAGATGGTCGCTCAATTGTTTATGGATCTGTTAAATTGCCAATGAAAGTTTTGCCGCAAGATGAGGTTGAGTTGGTAGTGCATTATACTCATACTGGTAAACGTTATGCGTATCCAGAGTATATTGAAATGGGAGAGCCGCAAACCCTAATTCTTGAGACTGATCGCCTGCCATTTTCACCATACTACACCAAGAACTATACTTTGAAAGTTGTGGGTAGTACTTCAATTCGTAATTTTAATGAAGAAGATAGCCAAGCTACTGAGAGTGGTACTCTAGGGCCATTTTATGATACGGAGCCATTTACCAGTTCAGAATCTAAGTTTTTATATTCTCGTGACCTTCCTTTACAAGAGGCTACTAGGTTAGAACGAGAATATTGGGTTTCTATGTGGTCTTCAACATTGGAGTTTAGAGAGTATTATGAATTGACCAATGGTGGTGCAAAGTTATCTTCCGGATTTTCAAGACTAGATTACATGAAAAAGAGGCTTGGCGTTAAAGTAAGTTCTGCTTTGGTAGCAATGGATATGATACTACCAGAAGATTCACGTGGTCACTACTGCACAGATTTGGTCGGCCAAGTATCTACTAGCAGAGCTCATGGAGATCATTTCTTCATCAAGCCTAGGTTCCCATTGTATGGTGGGTGGAAATACAACTTCACCATTGGTTGGGTCAATGACCTATCCAATTTCCTTCGTCAAACAAGCGAAGAGGAATATGTATTATCCGTTCCCTTGTTGAATGGTCCTCAAGATATTCACTACGACAATGTGAGCTTATCAATTTTCTTGCCTGAAGGAGCCTCCATCGAAGATATTCAAGTACCAATTGCAAGATTCACTAAGGAGATAAGTTCAGAGTTTTCTTACTTCGACTTAGGTTCTGGTCACGTGAAAGTTAATATTAATACACAAAATATGAATGACGGTATGAGATTGGCTGAGGTCCTCATCAGGTTTAAATTAAGCAAATTTGAAATGTTCAAAAAGCCAGCGTTGATTTCACTATACATATTTGTTGCCTTATTGAGTCTATTTTTCCTCAAGCAGATTGATTTCAGCGTAAGTAAATGAGTATGATATGTCTAAAAACGTATAAAATCTATAAAATTGAATCTAGATCATAAAAAGCAAACTTAATCATATTCCTCTCCATATCATCTTTTCAATTGTCTCATAAGTTTTGTAATTATGAGTTCTAAAAATGCCCAAATACTGGCACGATGTCACAGCTTGGATAAACCAGACCAATGATAGTTTATCCATGAATGCAACCTCATCCATTTGACTAAGCATTTTTACCACTTTAGATTCAGCAGTACTTCTGAGGCTATCAGAAGTTAGATTATCTTTAAGAAGGCTATATATTTGCTCCTTTGGTAACGATTCTCTGAAGGCCGTATAAAAATCATAAACATTAATCTGCGCATTTGCCTCTCGATATAGTTTGAAGATCTGACATATGATTGGATCAATTAGCTTACTCAGCTCAATTTCAAATGTATCCTTCACAGAACCCACAATATCAAGCGGGGGAAAGATTCTGTCACAATTCAATAAATTATCTTCGAGATTTGATCTGTAAAAGGGGAAGAGTTCCTGAGAGAGAAGACCATTGTAATTGCTCAACGAAAAAAATTCTTGAAATATAATTTTTGTGTTGCTAAAACTCAGTTCATCTCTATATGGTTCACATACGGCCCAACCCTTGAGGTACTCAAAAATATTATCATTCAGCATGTGGTAATAGAGTTCAATCAAGTTGTAATCACGAATGCCTATCTTTTCTTCCAAAACATTGATAATATTATGCAGCTGATCATTGATTGGATTTTCTGCCACCAAAAAGTCTGCAAACAACTGTTCTAATGAATTGTCTTTATTTTCTAACAGCGATAAAACTTCTTCTTGAGAAGCATTTTCTCTTATCATGCCCTCAACGAAATCCAAGAAGGTCCTGCATTTGCTGAGGCCTGACAAATACAATTCATTAAGATAGCTTAAATTCACAACATCAATGAAAATAGAATAAGGATTTTGAAAGAAGTAAATCATAAGCGCACAGTCGAGAATTTTTATCAGAAATCTAAAGTTTTGGTTTGTATAACTATTCATCTTGTCCAGAATAAATCTAACGAACTGAGGAGATAAATTCAATTTCCTGTCAACACAATCCAAAAAGCTTTGAAATATCAAGTTATAATATTTGAAGCCCCTAGTGCGAGATAAATCAACGATCTTGACATTTTTTTTAAGCAGTCTAACAGTTGATCGTTTGAGATTCTGTTCAAAATTCGAAATATTAGTGTTGACATTAAAAATAAAGGATATGTGCACGTTTTCAAATTCAAGTGCTGAGTGAAGTAAAACTATAAAATCTTCGAGAATATCCAACACGAAGGACTCAGTTTCCTTAAAATTGATGATTAGATTCAGTTCTTTTTTATAATTGCCATAAAAATTTTCCAGTAGAGATAAATCGTAAACATGATCCGAACTTTGTGCTATCTCTTCGATATTTTCATCCTCTTCGAATTCAGTCTCATCTGATTTTTTCTGGCTTATTATGGTGGCGAGTCGAAACAACGTCCGAACTAATGTCATTCTTGTATTTGGACATTCTTTCGGGTATATTTCGACTAAGGCATTGATGGTATTACCATCACCTTCTGGAACCTTTATCGTCGTTTCAGATTCATGTCCTAGTAAAAATAGCGTTCTGAAACATTTTCTTCCGCCTTTTTCCCTCGTCGAATCTTTGAGTGCGTTAATAACTCCTTTTTCCACTTCCTCATCAACAGTGTCAAGAATGGCTCTTACGCTTTCTTGAAAACTATCATGCAACTGACTGTATAAGTTCCACCTAGCATACATTGCTTCTTCAGATTCTTCCCCGTCAAAAAGCGGAACAAACGGAACCGTTGAGCCATCATACTTGTTAAGAAGCTTCTGATTGAATTTCGGCTTTACAGCGTAAAATGATCTCTGCGTCTTGTTAAATTCATCAATATCCATAATGTTCGACAATTACAATGTCTATCGTGTCTAAACAATGCAAGTGATCTGTATCCACCACCTGGGAGATATCACGATACTATGTTTCAGCAAACTGCTCCCGTTATCAAATTAGACCTATCGCATCAAAACGTATAAACATATCCTATAGACGAGACACATAGAAAAAAGCGAGAGCCAAAAAAAAAAAGCTCAACTCTACCTAACCAACATACTTCTCACAAGGCCAGTCTGGGCTAAAAGTATCATTTGGGTATCTCACATAGAAATTAGTAACAAATGGTCTACAAACCGAGCGTATATACAGGAACTAAAACTATTAACATATGAGATTCTCTCAAAGCAGCTATTTTGCAATGTTAAACTGAAAAAACGCAGAGAAAAATTCCATAAAAGGTATTATAATCTACCAAACATTTTCTGATTCACCTTCAAATCTAGGAACTCTTTTATTTTCCCAGTCTTGTTCACCTAGACCTTGTAGTCTATAATATTCTTCTTTAATATCAAATTCTCTTCTATTTGCCTTCATTTTGACCAGATCCTCCTCATTAAGTTCTTGAACCTTGTTATCGTGTCTTTCGTATCTAACAGCTGTAAAACTAGAAAGCCAATAAGAGCCTAGAACTATGACAGAGCAAAATGGTAGTCCAAACCATAGAAGGGGATTCTTGTTTAGTTTTTTCTGATACCTTCCTGCAAGCGACGCCTCATAAGCCAGCTGTTGACGTTTAGATCTGAACTTCCTTCCATTTAATGACATATTAATCCTAAAAGCGTTGAATAAATGGCTTTAGCATGAGTGCTATTTCTCTTGCAAGTGATACTTATTCAATAGTGTTGATCGCACTTCAAATTTCTTTCTATCTTTCTACTGTGCAGGGTCCCATAGCCAAATAGTATAAAAAAACAAAAAAAACATATTCACGGGTGAAATTACAAGCAAAGCGAGATAGTCAAGTGTCCTGAACCAAATACAGTCTGAGTTACATGAGAACAGGGACAATTGCAATTGGGTAAGAACTCATATAAAACAGGTTTTTTTCATCACTTATATATGCATAACAAGAAGTAAAAGGCGTTCGGCTTCTAAGTATCTTGCATGATAAAATTTCAAATAGTCTTAAAAGTATGCGTCAGTTTTTGTGACGACACAGTAATAGTAATATAAAACGACAAAGTTTTCATAAATAAGAGCGGGCGCAAAACCCAATACAAATGAACTCAAAGCAGTGATATGGAAATCATATACCAAAAACAGCTATGAACTCTTTTAATAAAAATGCTAGCCTACAAGAATATTTACAGAAAATCATATACAGTTATGTGGACGTGGATGACGCCACGGCAATAGTGGTGCTAAATTTTGGTGATGACTCCTCACCGCTTCATTACAGATATAAAAACTATACTTCGGCCATTTTTCAGAAATTTATGTCAAATACGAGATCAGGAAGTGCGCAGAGACAGTTTGGCATAACATTTTCGTCGTTTATTTCCGGAGTATTGTTATCGGTAGCTTTCTGTTTTCTTCAAATAATAGCTTTCGATTTGTTGAGAACTAGGGTTGATCATATATATCAACCAAATTGTTATTTGTTCAGTGAAATGAAAGACCGCGAAAGCGGAAATGCAGAGCCTCTGGCAGGGCCGTTGAAAAAAAATATGTGGGCTTGGGTAGCACCAACTTGGAAATCGTCAATGGATGAATACAAAGAATATGGATTGGATGCATTCTTCTTTCTCAGGTTTTTAAGAACCTTATCCATGTATTTTTTTATTCTTTCAATAGTCATTGTACCGATTTTGCTTCCGATTCACTACATGTCTGGTTATAAGGCCTCAGATATTGAGCGGTATCTTACAAGGGTTGAATTAGACGACAAGGTAAAAACTGACCAGGTCATGGGCAACCTCCCGTATGGACTGGCAGGTTTAGATAAAATTTCAATGTCAAATGTTGCACCTCCACATAGTAGTCGTCTAATTTTTCATGTTATTCTTTCATTTTTTGCCATAGGGTTTTTCCACTATATCTTACTAAGAGAGTTAATGTTTTATGTTTCAGTTAGAAACAAAATACTTAGTGATGATTCTGAAAATGCAAAATCATATCAAAACGTGATGTACCTTAACAATATTTCAAAGGGTATCAATATAAACAGGCTCGAATACTTTTTCGAGGCCCTAATACCGGGGTCCGTTCAAGATATAGTGCCTTTGCCCAATAACTGGAGAACTGTTAAAGAGGAAAGCAAAAGATTCAGGAAATTAGTCAATTCTATTGAAAACGTTCAATTAAACATAATAAAAACTATGTTTTTTAATGGCGATTTTGAAATTGCGCACAACACAAACGCAAAAGAAGTGGATTACGAGGAGGACAATCTCATGATAGGATTTATAGCAAGCAAAAATCTTATTAGGTTTAAGAAAGAATCAACCAAAGAGGAACATTTTCATCGTCTCCTATATTGGAAACGAAAGGTCTCCTTTCATATTAGTGAGTTATTCAACGGTCACACATTTATGGGATTTTATATCTCTCATTCAAAGATTTTCAAATACCGGGTTCCACGATTAGCATGGTCAAGATCTAGGTCACTAGAAAGGAGAAGAACCAGATTAAATTCATATTTTAGGTCATATGAAAAAATGTTGCGTCATTATGAAGAGGGAGAATCAGGAATAACACAAAAAGGAGATTTTCCTAAGCAAGCATTCATTGTGTTCAAGAAAGTTGGCTATGCCCATATTTTTGATCAGATTCTTCTTTCAGACAGGTACTCAGAAATGAGTGATAAGGTAATAGGAATTAATCCAGATGATATAATATGGTGTAATATAGCGTTTACTAGTAAAACATGGGCATTAATAAGGATCGCAGTCTCAAATTTTATAAATGTGATCATCATTATCGGGTGGGTTCTTCCTGTTGCTTTTGTTGGCTTTGTATCGCAAATTCCTATAATTACAAAACTTGTTCCAATTTTAACTGGGCTTAAAAGTTTACCAGATATTATATCAAAACCATTAACCAGTATCTTACCAGCAGTTACATTAATATTTTTGACCGAAGGAGTACCAATATTTTTTAGATGGTCCAGCATTATTAAGTGCTCAAGAACTTGGGCACAGGTTGAGATTGATGTACAGAAGTGGTTTTTTGCTTTTTTGTTTGTTCACATATTCCTTGTTGTCACAATTTCTTCAGGAATTTCTGTGATCATTGAGACGGTGTTCAATAGTCCAATTGATATACCACATTTATTGGGAACCAACCTTCCCAAATGTTCCAATTTTTTTTGTTCTTTTGTTTTTATTAGAGGAGTAGCGTATTTTGGAGGTAATCTTCTACAGTTGAAAAACGTAATCTGGTATACATTCTTTTACCGATTCGCCAATAAGACACCACGCGAAAAACTTGAGTTTAGAATACGACCTCCACAATATCAATGGGGCTCTTTATATCCGATTTTTTCTGTTTTGGGGAGCATATCGATAATTTATTCTGTTATTGCGCCCTTTATTCTTCCTTTAGCAAGTTTTTGTTTCATATTTGTTATGTTTTCTTTCAAATACTCGTTAAGATACCAATATCGACACGAAAACTCCTCAGAAACATTAGGAAAATTTTACCCACAGGCTTTATTACAATTATACTCGGGTGTTTATTTTCTAGAAGTATCACTTGTTGGTCTTTTTGCATTGGCAAACAAATTCAAGCTCTCCTTGGTAATGTTCATTTTCATGATATTCACAATCAGTGCGCATTTCCAAATTTCCAATCTCTCGAATTCATTGATCAACAATATACCAGCGAATCTTGCTTCTAATGAATTGTCTCCGACCCAAAAAAAATTTGAAATATGGGAATCAAATTTGAATCTATGCAAAATATGGATTCCTAGAGATTCAAAAAATATTGGCAAAATGGAGATCGAAACATGGAAATCGAAATATGACATTGAATTCATCCAAGAGAATGCGAACATTACCATCAACGGCAAAGTTGAGGTATCAGGAAGCCCTTAGATTAATCTGTAGACTTAACAGAAGCAGAATCGTCATTCTCAGTTTTTTCTTTTCTCGTGTTTTTACTCCTTGGCCACATACTCGGAAGTTTCACGAACTGAAAACGAGGCTCAACACACCGCTCAACAAACCATTTGCTTATTTGATATTCGATAAGGCTCGCAATTTTAGGAATATTCTCTAATTTAGACCTAGCACCAATTAAAGATTTAACTTCCAATTCCATTCTATATTCGGGATTAAAAGAAAACATTAGAAAATAACCTTTTTCATCTCCCATTGAATCACTAGAATTCTGAGACGTAGGCACAAATTGTTCGTTCGTAGTCAAAGATACTGTTAGGCATGCTTGAAAACGTACAATTGAGACAGTTAGCTGTATAGGCAGCGCTGCAGAAAATGGCTTTGGATAATTTAACAAAAGTTTAGTTTCAATGCCAAGCGCGAGTCGATCACTTAAGTCGATATCTATTTTTGCCTCAAGCCTTTTTTTATTAGAGTTGGGGGAGTACTGAATGATACAATTGGAAAATATTGGAAAATCATCTCCGATGTCAACCTCAGTTATCTTTATTTGATCCAAATATTGTGGAAGTTCATCGGATCTACGCTCGATAAAAGAGTTCAATGAATTGACGATGTTATTTTTTTGTAGCGCTTCCTCTCGAAACTGATGAATTGTTTGAGCAATTAGAACATTGAACCAATCCAAAGACTCAGAAGAATGGGTCTCGACATTATAGTATGTCTTTTCTAGTATAGAGTCGATTTGTCCCGATCTATCGTTCTCTTGATCTTCTAGTTCGATTCCATCTTTCCCACCCCGTTTGATGAGAGTGGAAAGGAAATTTTTTTTTGTAGAATCCATAAACGAAGAGCTGACGCTCGAGCCACCTTTTTTGTTCGTAGCCGTTTTCTTCCCTCCCTCACTGAAAACAAAGAACTTAATAAAGAAAATGAGAACAGCAATCACACTCAATTGACCAACGATTAGACCTTGTGCAAATGATTGAGAAGAAAAAGAAGGTGAATTCAGCAGCCGAATATCTTGTAGTGGCTGTTGTGGAACTAAATTAGGGGCAGATAATAAAGAATTCGAAGAAGAATCATGTAGTTCTTGTTGACTACGCTGTAAATTATCCAGCATGAGCTTTTGCAAATGCAGTGGCAATGCCTTATTTAGATAGTCGTCCAAGGATATCAGAGTATCGCTCAAATCAGTTACATTACCACTAGAGTTTGTACCTTCTGCCACTTCTCTGGTGGATTCTGAAGCTTTTCCGACGATATCGTTAGTACTATTATCCTTCATTTCCATTTGAACCGAAAGACTTTTATTAACTTCAGCTCAAATTTGACCACAATGAGACTTGATGAAAGCAAAAGAAAGCCAAAAAGTGATGGAGCTGCAGTGATTATTTCTACAGATGAAGCCAAAGAATCCTACCTGTTAGTCCATAACATCCCATCCTTCGAATTATGAAAAATACCTTGAAGTTTTAATTTTCAACTTCAAAGTCAACCTCACTTCGAACCCCGACTTGCGCGATTACATATTTTATTAAAATTTTTTTTCGTTGAACACAGATTTTCAATTTTATCTATCGTGGCAACACACATCAACACTTATGACCGATCGTCCATCAACGCCCTTTGACTTTGCCGTACCTATCTATCAATAAAGTAAAGCAACATTTGGATACATCAAAGAGTAAAATTTTCCAACTATAAGAAAAATAATCAGTTTTATTTGCTATAAAGAGAAGTATACTCCGCTTTTGAATAGATATTCGTGATTCAAAAACTTAAACCGCATTATAAATAAAAATCATCAAAAATGGATTCGATACTACGGGATATGGAGAAGCATAGAGCCCAGAATGGATTATCTGTTAAACTTAATCAAGATATTGCAGAGAGATATTTGGAAGTAACCATTGCATCGATTTTCACAGAAAACTCGGTAGAGGATAACCAATTACTAGCAAGTTTAGGGTATTTAGCTGAATTAGCTGAGGAGGAGCTCTGGTCAAGCAGAATTTCAGAATTATTCTTGAGTGCGCTAAGATCAATTATTCTTGATAGACAAAGCGAAAATGCTGCGAACGTTAATGCAAGTTTGTCAATTTTGATGTGCTTGGCAAATGTTGTACTACAAGATAAAAAGGACGACCATATGAATTTGATTCAATTTTGTAAGGTTTTCCAACCAAAAGATACATTGTTACTTCAATTTCTCGATCTGATGAAGGGTAACGAAAATAATAATACGATCCTCATTAAATTGGTGAAATATCTCTGTCTCCACGTTGATTGTCTCTTACAGTGGATGAGCTTTGATGACAGCGAGGCTCCTGCAATTGCCACTGCAACTAACGTTATGTTGAAACAAACCGGCATTTTGAATGAGCTTTCTAGACTTTTATACCTTAAACAGGGCCATAAGGAACTAAGAGAATTAATTGGTCACCAATTTGTGAATAGGTTGAAAAGATTGAAGTATGTCTTGGCTGGATTCAAGGCAGTAGACTATGAGTTAGAGGAAACAGCTTTAGTCAAGGAATGGATTCATAAACTTTTCGAGGGAAATGAAGCAATCAAGAGAAAATTTATTGAGTCTAACGAATCACACACCGATTTTCATGGCCTTAGTATCTTGCATTTATTGAATTTAAGGTTCACTCTTATTCAGGACAACCTTACGTTAAAAAAAGCATTTACAGAGCAGCTATTGCTGCACGATTATCCCATACCGCTTTTAGAGACTGTTTGCCGATTGGTAAATTTTATGCTAGATGCTTTAGAACTTGCAAGTTCTGATAAACCATCCATTCAGAATGCACATTTTGTTCTAAATATGAAAGAAATTCTGGTTGCACTGTTGAAGAAAACAGTCAGCATATGGGAAAAATCGAAGAGTCAAAATTTTGAGGATCTTTCTTCCATTTTAGAGCTCGTGAAAATAATGTTTTATAAGTGCTCAGATGCATGTGAACAGAAGACCAATCTGTTCATTGAAACATTTATAGATATATGTGAAGAAACGACATATGAGGATTTAAGAACGCTGCAGGTTGAGCAGTGGAGAAAAAAGCAGTACAAGAATTGGTCAAAAGACATAAATAGTTTTAATGAGATTCTTAATGATCAGGTCCAGGAGTTCGTGCGCTATCAAAGGCTTCTAATCATGCAGAAGGGTACTTGGGTTTACTCCGAAAATCCAACGGAAAACAAACACAAATTACCGAAGGTTGCCTTCATAGCGTTATCTGATAATCAGATGAATCTTCTAAGCCGAGAATTTAAACACAAAATGGAAAAATCCCCAACCGTAGAGGATAATGAGATTGTCTTGAATGATCATACAGTTAGTTACTCTAGAACAACAGTGATTCCCTTGAAAAACATTGCAAACATCAAAAGTAAGCAGATTGAAATTGACAGAAATATGCCTGAAGGCTCTAGGTTAATTAACCTACTAAAAAACACGGTTTACACTGAAGTAGCTACTTTGGATAGAAATGGAAAAGTATTGACAAGCTTCTTTTTGGAAAGCGCAAAAAGCTTTTACACATGGTTAGATGGTTTACAACTCCTTTCTCAGAGCAAAAACGCACATTTATCAATGGAAACTCAAAATCAGATCGATATGCTCACCACATTGAAAAGAAATGCCCAGTTAGCATCACTAGATGATAACCTTAAGGGCGTTTTAGGTTTAACTTCAATGTCTGATGACGAAGAAGATCAAGAGTACTACAATGTTGATGTCTTACGAGGACTTTCAAATAATGTATTCTACGAGTGATATTTGGCATGCGGACAAAATTTTATTAAAAAGTTGTGTAGTTTAATATACTCCACTATAGAAATAGCGAAAACTTTCTATTTTTTGCCCTTCTTTCCTTTCTTTCCCTTCTTTCCTTGCTTTTTGAATTTATCCTCTTGGTACTTGATACGGTCTTTTTGAGTTTTCTTATACACGCGACCAGACTCCTCTAATGCTTCATGTTGCTTTCTCTTTTTACTATTTAGACCTTTCTTATTTTTAGACAAAGCTTGTAGAAGTTTAGAGTTCTTTCTCTCAGATTCACTCTGGAACCAAGTTCTTCTTGGTCTGGCTTGAATTTCTTCTTTATGTCTCAACAGATTCTCACCCTTTTTAAGTTCCATTTCGGCTCTCAAGATTTCTTTTTCTTGTTTTTCCTCCTCTAAGATTTCTTCAACAACCTCTTGCTTGGATTCAATAATTTTATTGATACCTTCCACGTCAGTCCAATTAACATTTCTGCTCAGGACTTTACCACTTTCCTTATTTTCCTCAGTAGATTTTATAGAACTTCTTACAATGGTTCTATCCTGGGAGGATTCTCCTACGAAAGTAACAGAACGACCTTCTCTACCAGCTCTTGCAGTACGACCAACTCTATGCAAATAAATTTCAAATGTCTTTGGCATATCATAGTTAATCACAACTTCAATCTTTGGAATATCTAGACCTCTTGAAGCTAAATCAGTACAAATCAGAACAGGAACTTCTAAGGACTTAAATTTATTAACCGATTGTAAACGTTGTTCTTGTGTTAGAGAACCATGTAATTCGCCTGCTTGCATACCTAGTAAACCTAGAATGACTCTCAGTTTATGTGCCATTTCTTTTCTGGCTACAAAAACCACTACTCTTTTTTGACTTGCACCATCAAGTTTTCTAATCAAATGGTATAATAAAGCCGGTTTCAAATGGTCTCTTTTACGAATACGAACAAATTCCTGTGTCAATTTTGAAGCTGCTTGTTTTGGTGGGTCGATCATTATTCTAACTGGTTTTTTAAGGGATAATGATATTAGTTGCTTAATTTTAGAATTCATTGTTGCAGAAAACAATAGAGTTTGCCTTTTGCTTGGGATTAGGGACATAATTTCGTTCAATTCATCCTGGAATCCTTCTTCAAGCATTCTATCTGCCTCATCAATTACTAAAATTTCTACTGTATCAACGTTAAAGGTAGCAGAATTTCTAATATGATCAATCAATCTACCTGGTGTAGCAACCACGATATCAGGTCTTAGCTTCAATGCCTGTTCCTGCTGTCTTAAGTTCAAACCACCGACGGCCAACCCAAATGTCAAACCACTGATGAATTGCGAAATTTTTTTGCCCACGTCCGAGACTTGAATAGCCAACTCACGGGTTGGTGTCAAAACAATGACCCTAGTCGAAGCTACTTTCCCAGGCTTATAAAGCAAACGTTCAATAATTGGAATCATAAATGCTGCAGTCTTACCAGAACCGGTAACGGCACCGGCAATAATATCTTTACCCAATAAAGCGATGGGGATAGCGGCACCTTGAATTGGGGACGGTTTAGTGTATCCCAAAGCACTCAAACCCTTTAAAACCGGACGCGATAACGATAAGGAGTTAAAATTCTGATGGACAGCTTTTTTCGCATCTTTGCCCTCATCCTCAGGTGCATAAAATTTGGCCATTTCCTCTGGGGAATCTTCTTCAACTTCTTCTTCTCCATTACGATCCTTACCTCTACCAATGGCATCCTCTATTTCTTCCGTATTGTCATCTAATTCCTCAGAAATGTCTTCTTCAGCACTCGCCTCCGAATCATCTTCACCATCCGATTGAGGCACGGGTTTTGCGCCCATACCGAATCCATCAAGGGCCAATTCGTCATCATCCTCACTCTCATCTTGATCTTCATCTTGATCGTCATCTTCATCTTCATCTTGATCGTCATCTTCATCTTCACTTCCTACAGCTGCCATTTTAATCAAACCACCCTTTCTCTTGATAATACCATCTAAGTCAACATCTTTCTTGTAAGTATCTGTTTCGGTTTGATCTCCTGCAAACTCCCATCCATCAAAGTTCGCACTAACTTCTCCATCTTCTAAGACAAAGGTAAACTCAGGATTTAAATTCTCATGAACGTCCTCATCCAATTCTTGAGTTTTGGAAGATTGTTTTTTCTTATTCTTTTTCTTTGATTTTTCTTCTGCTGTCTTCTTGACTTCAACTTGTTGCGAAACTTCATCGTCAGAATCATCCAAATCGGGTATATCTTCTTCACTATCACTGATCGTTGGTACAAAACCATCCCGATCCCTAAACCTTTTTACAGCCATGTTCAAGATTATTAGTTAGATAATAAGATCTTACAGCTAGTCTTTACCTGATGGTTTTGTATTCTTGGACTTTAGAATTATAACCTCATCTCATCGCTTTGTTTCGATTTGTTGAAGCTTTTAAAACTTTCTTTTTATTCAAAAAAAAATTAGAGAAACCGAAATGTAACCCATCAAAGCCGGGTAAAAGTAGTGCGCGAGTTTGTTATATTAACCATGAACATTTTGGAACAGATGAAGTGTGAATACATAAAGCACCAAGCCTGAATAGATCAATCGATATCTGAAATACCTTCTCGGTGGTTATCGACTGTTGGATCTGAAAGAGTGTATTAAGAGTTTTTTACGTTCTGTGATACTAGCATTGTTGTTTTAGATTGCTACTAGTTTGTTCATATTCGATAAGATTAGTCGCGGAGAGAAATAGGACGAGAAATGATGATCAGCGCGAGAAGATACATGCGAATTCCGAGAGAATTGATGCCTAGTGAAATATTTAAACAAGATTCATCATCACCGAGTAAAATTTTGATACAAATTGTCCTCCTACAGATATTCTATTATCTTTCTGCATCAATGTTAATGTATGCCTGGGCTAAGATATGCGGATATGAAATACAAATGAAAGAATGGCTGTTCTCGTGGGAATACATTGAATTCTCCAACTCTTTTGGGCTTTCGATGTTCATACTATGGCTGGTGGATTCGCTTGTGTGTGTATTCTTTTTGACAATTATTGTTGGTCGTAGCAAGCTAGCTTGGGACTTTGCGGTCACAATCCACGCAATAAATTTGACAGTCGTGTGGGTATATACGGGCAGGTTTCCTTCTTTGGCATGGTTTCTATTACAGCTTATCTCCACATTAGTGCTTGTGTTTTTAGGAACGTGGATTACGAGGTGGAGAGAATTAAAGGATACCTTCTTTGAAGGTATGATAGAAAACGGCGATGGCAGATTATCAACATTACAGCATGGGACGACGGAAACGCCCCAGTCTGGTGGAATTGAGATGAAGGACCTAGAGGCACAAAAATAGATAAATTCTCACATATGGTAGAAGGTTGGTCAAGGCTCAAGTTTAGATGCTCAAATCATTATTAATATACGGGCGAATATATATTGTGCTCAAAATTCATACGTAATATACAACTAAAAGAATGATGTTAGAACTGCTCCTATGATCAAAATGCAACAATATAAACGATCCATATAGGATCAGGTGAGGAGTACTATATATATACTTTGAGTGTTCGTCGAAGAAGGGCTACGAGGGGTTCTAACTCCTACCACTTTTTTCCAAAAGGTCGTCTAGCAGGTCGTATATAGACTTATGTTTTTTTGCATCACCGGGCCTTAAAGGTGCTAAACCATCTAACATTTTTTGTCTTATAGTCATCATGGCAACAGTTGACTCTATACGTGTTACCAGATGGTCCAAGAACTCAACACTATCACGTTCTGATGTCTTTTTCATAACTGCAATTTGCGTTTTTTTATCGAAATTGCCATATTCCCACTTGCTACCCTCAATCCCTATAATTCCTCCTTCAACTGATGATAAAATAGTTTCAAGCCTGATAGAAACAGATCTTAAACAGAACAAAAATTCATTCGATACAATGTTGCTCTTTTGTTCTTGTGACGAGAGAGTGTACCTCGCATCTAAGGATTTCGGATAAGCTATCGTAACCAATTCTTTGGTTTCTAGACCTTTCAATTGTTGCTCTCCAAGTTCGAAGAAGGTCCAGCCAATAGATTCTAACATATTTATCTCCCTTTCCAAAACCTCACCAATAATGTCTTCGCCGTAAACTTTTGCCAGAGGAAGTTTATCCTCAATGACCTGTTTATGAAGTTTATGAATCTTCGTAAATTCAACCATAAAGTCATTACTTAACGTTACTTGGCCTCCATCTGCAATACCGGATACCCTTGCAGCTTTATTGACGACCGGTCCCAAGTAATCCATCCTCTTGGTAACAACATCAACCTCAGGTACAGGACAACCCCAGTGGATACCCATACGTACCGAAAGACCTTGATAGATTTTATTACCGGAGCTATCTGTAATTAGACAGCCGTCGCGAATCGATGTAATTTCGCCAGGCCATTCAGCTTCCAACAACTTAAGCTGTACACTTAAGCACCAGACCAAGGCACTTGTTGGTGTTGGGAAGGCAACCATGAAAGCGTCACCTTCAGTTTTTACTTCATAACCACCAAATATACGCAATTGCCTACGCATAATGTCGTTGTGAGTTTTAATAGCAGTTCTCATAGCATCAGGGTACAATTCCCAAATAACCGTGGAATTTTTGATATCTGTGAACACTATAGCTACATTGCCAGTTGGTGGTGGAATTTCAGGCTGAAGCCTCCTTAACGACGTATCTTCGAAAGCGTTTTTCCTACTCATCAAATCTTTTTTATTTAGATTGAAATGGCTAGTATCAGTTGTTCCATTTTCGAGACCAATACATGCTACTGTGATCTTGTCAGAGCAACCGTAGGCAATAGCATAATCTTTTAATTTTTCAGCTGCTAATGTTGGATCGGAAGTATTTTCTCTAGCAATATCAGCAGCTGTCTCTGGATCGATATAATCCCACAATTTGTGAGTTGCAATGATGATCATCTGATCCGAGAAATTTAGCGTAAAATCTGAAATGTCAGGCGAAGCATGAATATGGGGAAGCAAATCAAAAAATCCTACAGCTCTAGAAACTTCCGACACCCCATCGAGTTTTCCACCGTTTACATACCCTCCTGCGATCCTGATTCTTTCATATTCTTCTTTTTTAGATGGAATATGCAACCGAGACAAAGTTTCATAATCACCATTGTTCTTGGCCAAAATGGCGGAAATGTTGCCGATATTGGCAGTGAAGACATTTTTGCCCTTGATGAAAATGACGAGTGCTGAAGTACCGCTTAACAAATCAACGGAAGTCAATTCAGAATCCGTAGAACCATCTTCTACAGACACTAACATCCCATTAATTTCCTTATTCAACTGTAAAAAGCTAAATCTTAAGGCATTTCTTATCTTTTCATTGGTATCGTCGCCGTATTTATCCAATAAGCGGGTAAATATTTTATCGTAGATGTCTCTTACAACCTGAGATATCCTATGGCCTGAAGTTGCATTCTCATTGACACTGTCGTACAAACAGAATAAACATTCATCATCTCTACCTCTAAACCTTTCATATTTTATATCTCTCGTAGATATTGATTCGCGTTTACCTAGAGTGTCCGCGATACCATACTTCATACCATTTATAGTGGTCCCCGTTGTCCTTAAACGAAAGTTAACACCATCATCCGGAACCTTCGAAGTTTTCATGGTTACATCTAATAAACCAAGAACCTTCAAGTTCTTTAAAATTGTTAAATCGGATAAATCTCTTTTAGTTTCTGGAATTATCATTGACTTTATTTCGAATCTTTTATTACCAGAAAAGTTTAAATATTTCAAGTTCAGATTATTCATCCAATTCCAATCGTAATGATAGTTGGAGATGTTGTATTTGAGCTGATTAGAACCAACATCAAGAACAGTTAAGTTCAAAAGCTGTGAAAGCTCTGCTGGTAACGACATCAACTTATTTTGGTTTAGCAGCAGCACTTTCAAGTTTTTCATTCGCAAAAAAACCTCACCTGATAATGTTGTCAAGTTATTTCCAGACAAATATAATTCTGTCAAGCGGGGAAGATCGAGACCAGATATATCAGTAATCTGATTATAAGAGACGTTCAACAGCTTCAAATTTCGGTATTGAGATAAAAACCCCACTCCCTCATCATCTATACGGTTATCTGCTAGGTTTAAGAAGAAGAGAGTCTTCGCCATAGGTCTAGATTTGGATTCGGAGTAGCGAGAATCGCTAGAAATCAAATTTGATGATAAATTTAAGGTTATCAACTCAAGACCTAGGAGACTAGGGGGGAGTTGAGTAATGTTATTACAATGCAAATCTAGAGATTTCAAGTTCTTCAACTCAGAAATATTTTCTGGTATACTATCCAACTTATTCTTTGCGACAGAGAGATGAATCAACTTTTTTAGCGTGCCAAGTTCGTCTGGAAGATAAGTTAAATTGTTTTCTTCAAGTTCCAACTTTTCTAAACGTTGTAATCTCTTCAAGAAATCCACGGGGAAACTTGAGAGTTTAGCCTTATTCAAGGATAGACTTGTCAAATTAGACAAATCACCACCTTTATATTTGAATGAAGTCACTGGATTATCGGTAAAATCAACGCTTTTCAATTTTGGCAAAAAGTCTTCGCAGACAGTTATTCTATTTGAAGTGAGAAACAAGTTCTGCAAGTTCTGAGCGTTAGATTGAATGTTAACTATTCTGTTGTTTTTTATATTTAACGTCCTTAAATTTGTCATGCCTGATAAATCTGAAATACTTTCAATTCTGTTGTTGGAAAGGTTCATTTTGGCGAGCTTGTTTAACTGATTCATCGATTCTGGCAATGTTCGTATTTTATTGTAGGACAAATCAACTTGCAGTAAATTGGTACAGTTGTTCATGACATCTGGGTAAGTAGTAAACATATTGGAAGATATGTCCAAAAGCTGTAAGTTTTTCAATTTCTTAAAACTGGCCGGGAGTTTTTCCAACTGATTACACTGTAAATTTAGAATAGTTAAATTGGTTAAATTGGAAATTGATTCCGGGATTCTTTTAATGAAATTTCTCTCTAGATCTAACGATACCAAATTCCGGAACTCTGTAATGTTCACTGGAAACCTTGAAGCTCTTACATTCACCATTCTTAGACTTGATAGTTTTGCTGAGGATTCAACAAAGTCTAAAGGCAAGAAAATGTTTGCATTATTCGAAACATCTAAACTTTCAATTTCGGATGTGTGCTGATAAAAGATTATTGGAGGAGTTGTCAATTCCATATTTCTCAAATCCACATGTATAAAGTCACTCTTCGATAATCTTTGTTGCTGCTCCATCGTCAATTGAGATGTAGCGACGGGATGGAATTTGAAGTTGAAAACGAAGCTTAAATCTTCAATACCCATTATGTGAAGAGGATCAGTTTTTTTGAAACCATTTAATAATAATAAACGCAATTGAATCAAGATGGGTCTCGCTCTAGGTCGAAGGATCTTTGATAATTTACCAACCTTCAAAGATAATTGGAAATTGCCCTGATGAATGCCAAATTTCTTTTTGATTTGAGGTATCAACTCAGCCACGGTAGTATTGGCAGGACAAGAGAGAGTCGTGAACGTATCATCTATATTGAAGATACGAATGGCATATTTTTTCTTTTGATCAACAGAAGAGAAATCGTTATAATACCTTTCTAATCTATGCTCTTCATATTCTGTTTCGCCGTCCAACTCTAGATAGTCATCAGATTTACGTTGAATAGACGGTGAATTGGGTCTTGAAACCGTTTCTCCTGTGGTTATTTCCTCAAAGCTTTCCGTTTGATCTAAGTTAAGAATCGAATCATCTTCATTGACTTTGTTACAGTATTCACATTCAGTACTCGTAGGACTGGATATATTTGAAAGTAACGCTTTTTGGTCACCTAAATCAGATGAAGCACTGGGCGAAATGGGTGCCTCACTGAAGTCATGATGGTGAACATGAGGCGTGATCGATTCATCCAATTTTTTTTCTATTTCTTCAACGGGAAGTTTGGGACTACGTGCTCTGTTGGATACATGATGATGTAAATGCCGCATATACATATCATGGGCCTTCTGGGATCTGAAAGATTTGTGTTTATTTTTCAACTTATTCACATCTAAGCCGACTGTTTCGTCCACATCCCAAGATTCGGGCGCTATCCATTGTTTTTTTGAGGAAATATTCGTTTCTGAATTAGGAGCCGAGGTACTAGTAGGAAACGAATTTTTAATGTCTATTGGCGTCTTTACTGGCGACGGTTCAACTATGACGTTCGTAACACCTTCCAAGTTGTTAAGATTTAAATCTAACGCAAATTTGTCGTCCATTCCTGAACCAACAGGAACCTCATTAGAAGAAGTCTTAGATTTCGAAGAAGTCTTAGAACCTCTCTTACCATGTTGCGGTTGCTCGTGAATAACGTCTTGATTATGCGTTTGTGACTCAGAAAAAAAACTGGCCGAAGTTACCGAACTAGCAACTGAGTCTCGCCGACTTTCCGGGTTGGAAGCTAACAAAGAGTCACCTCTAGTACCAGACTTGGGATGGCCCACCGTATTAGGGCTTCCAGCACCAGCTGTCATCATCGAAGAAGGCCCATGAATAAACGTACTCATCTTCCTTCTCAACGCACTAGGAAGTACCTCAGTTGCAAGCAAGCCATGCTGAATCGCCTGAGCATCATGTTGCTTCATGGAATCACTTTCATCTCCAATTCTACTATCTTGTCCACCCAACGCCGACACTTCACTTTCCGTAAGCTCTCCTGCACTCGCCAGCGAGGACTTTCGACTTGTAAACTTCTTAAAAAAATTTGTAGCCCGTGACTTTCCTTGCTTTCGATGCCCCGACACTGTCGAACTAATAGTCGAAACCGCACTATTCGTTCTGGAAAGTGTGGGCAGAGCAACATTACCGTTTGATTTTCCGAATGCGCTCAAGTGCGCCGTCTTAGACCTCTCAAAAGTTGGTTTCACAGGTTTTGATAATGGCGGTTGCGGATTATGCGCAAAGTCTTCAACTTTCCGTCCTATGGAAGAATGAAACCCACCACCACGTCGATTTTGAATGGCAGATCCTGGATCAATACTATAATGCTGTTTAAAAGTCGGTACTTCTCCTTGTCCATCCATATGTATCATTTCTTCTTGACCACTGTTACTACTACCATCTGAACCATTCATCATCAAAGAAAACCTTTTATAACTCTGCTTTGTCTCTAAAAATAATTTAATTCGATGTTATTCTCCTATTCTTGCCCTATTTTTCCCTTTTTGAGCTACCCAACTCCTTTCCAGGAATTATATCAATATTATTATACTCAATTATTATCTGAGATCCTATATTTGGACTCTAGTTGGCGTTATACCCTCACTAACTAGACTTGACCCTATCCTTTTCTCTGCAAAGCACCTTGATCTTGATTGTAATCTTTACCAGAGTTAGCCTGAGCGATGAGAATTTTTCAACTCCCCTTAACCATTATCCGGACCTTTCTACACCCACACCCCTTTAATAAGAGAGGAAAGCCCCTAGACCGGGTAATTAATTTTTATTAGTAATTTTTCAATCTGGCTTTAGAAATATATATAGTGATTGGTTGCACTCATTTCTTTGAATATGTGTCACATTCAGATGATACATTTGTTTAATGCGTAGAACCATCTAGTTCACAAATTATCAAGAAGACAACAAATAATGCCCGAATCGACACCAGCTAAAGAAAATAAACCAAAACCATGTTGTGTTTGCAAGCCAGAAAAAGAGGCTAGAGATGAATGCCTATTGTTTAATGGGCAAGAGTCTGGAAAATGCGACGATTTGATTGCAAAGTACAAAGAATGTATGAAGGGCTACGGATTTTCTGTCTAATAACTTACTTCACAGATACGAATTATAAATTGTAAGATGCAAGACATGTAAATAGAGAGAGTAATGTAACGGCATGTATATAAGAGTTGTAATAAAGTTCAGTAATGTAGGAAAAAAAAATTTGATTACAAGAAAAGTCTTCACAGAATTTAAAGAATGATCTTAGTACTTACCATGGGTAGCAGCACTAAAGATGGTGGGGGGCAATGGTCATTATTAATCAGAGAAATGGATTCGAGATAAAAGGCTTTGAAAGATTTCAAGCACATGATATGCACGTGTAGACAAATTATCGGTCATCGTGAAAATTCAAGATTTAGTTTTCTGGACATGGAGAGCGAATATGGATGGAGATTTGTTAAAGAAAAGTGGTAGATTCGGAAATAGGATTTAAAGAAGAGGTTAAACGACGAAAGCAATAGAAGCAAGTTTCGGACATGACCAATTTTGATACGTTGCCTAGCAGTTTTGAAGGAGAAATCGATCTCGGAGTGATTGGAGGTACAGGTTTATATCATCTGGAATGTTTGGAACCCGTTGCAGTTCTTCCAGCAGCTGATACGCCATGGGGTAAAACATCTTCGACTATCACGATCTCCAAGATCAAGAAAAGTGAGGAAGGACACCTGCACGTTGCTTTTATTGCTAGACATGGTTTACACCACGAGTATCCCCCTACAAGAGTTCCATTTCGTGCTAACATTGCTGCTTTGAAGAATCTTGGTGTGAAAGCTTTACTGTCATTTAGCGCAGTAGGGTCTTTGCAAGAATATATCAAGCCTAGAGATTTTGTGTTGCCACAACAAATCATTGATCGTACAAAGGGCATCAGGGAATCATCATATTTTAATGATGAAGGACTTGTAGGGCATGTGATGTTTGGGGAGCCATTTTCTAAAGCATTTGCAGAGTACATCTATCAGTTCAAAGATGTGCTTGAAAACCCAGAGTCTGAAGAGCCATGTCTATTGCACTATGGAAGAGATCTGACAGTAGTTTGTATGGAGGGTCCACAGTTTTCGACCAGGTCCGAGTCGAAAATGTATCGCCAGCTGGGTGGAGATATTATCAACATGAGTGTTATTCCAGAAGCGAAGCTTGCGCGTGAGTGTGAAATTCCATATCAGATGGTTTGTATGTCTACCGATTATGACGCTTGGAGAGATGATGAGGAACCTGTTTCCGTACAAACTGTGATCGGAAACTTACAGAACAATGGTCGTAATGCAAATGCATTGGCTTCAAAAGTGATTTTGGAAATGGCCAAAGAATTGCCCGATTTCATGAGGCATGGAGATGGATTACGTGAGATGATGAAGTATTCGATTTCTACCAAGCCAGAAGCTATGTCGCAAGAGGCTCTGGCCAAGTTGAAATTCTTATTCCCTAACCATTGGTAAAGAGAGATTACGTGAGTTATTTTGATGTGTTTGCCAATATAGACTTATATAACTACATAAGTGTGTTTACCAGAATTTTCAAAAGCCTTTACCTAATTATACTTTCTTTGTGGAAGTGGGAGAATCCATCATGTACGTGTACCTGCTGCTTGGGATATAACCTGGACGACCACTCTGACGTGATCTAACTAGGTTTGAAATTGGTGTAGGTGTAGTATCTGGCCTCTTCAAGAGAGAAGATCCGATTCCTATTGATCCTGCATGACCTGCAGAATTCCTCACACCTTGTTCGGTACTAAAGCGCACAGAAGGTGCAGCTTTAGGCACCGTTTGAGGGGTCTTTGCAGGAGACTGCAATGTTTTAAAGAGAAATGGCCTTGCAGGTTTTACATCGCCTTCTTTTAATGGGACATTTCTCGTAGAAAGTGTTTTGGAGCTTATTTTTGAACTCGTTTCAATATTTCCAGGAGTTTCAACTATTCCCAGCAATTGCTTCTGTCTATCGTTCAGTTTTAAATCAGCAACATCAACTGATTGTGATTTGAACAACAACTTCCACAAGCACACTATGATATTGAAGAGAAACACATAGTGCAGCAGGTGAGATATAGTGTTCCAACTTGCCATACTAAACCATATGGAATGAACATTTACGTGTGGATTAACCCTATACACAACGTATTTCAAAAACATTTCAAGAGTCTCTTGGCGGAGCTGGGCTGCTTTTTGATTAGAATAAAAGAACATAACCACTGCCTTATTCAACAAATTCCAACATAACATAGCTAAAACGTTAGCAATCAACTTTTTCATTTCTAATTCTTTGTTTACCATTCTTGTTGTAAATTTTGATAAAGCTGGATTCTCAAAACTTCCAAGTAACTCATCCCACTCAGCCGTCTCTTTCATATCTGTAGGGCTTTCAAATTCCAATATATCTGTATCTATGCTATTTTTCAAGTTAATCCTTACGTTCTCATTTTGCCTATTTCTCAGTATTCCTCTAGAAGTGACCTTTTGTTCATAACTTGTTTTAATATCCTCTGCTCCTAAGTTATGATCTTTTAATCTTTCTTCCCTTGTGAAAATTGAACGAGCACCCACAGGTGTTGAGTTCAAGCTTTTAGAACCCATTTTAGAGCCCCGTACTTGTGTTGGATTAGTCAAGACCTTATGTTTATAGAGTATCGGAGATTCCTTAACCGCTTTTTCTCTTAATGACTGGAATTCTCGTTGACTCAAGGGTCTTTTTGGTGTCTGAAACACCTTAGCCGGTGTACCAGGAACTACAATTTCTTCCATCGCAATAGTAGCCGAATGTAGTAATGTGCTTCTTACTATAGGATTTTGTTCCTAATTAATCGCTTCGCTTCTTCATCATGATGTTGCAGGACGATCAAAATTCAATTGATCACCTACCTGTTACCCTTCCTAACGTTTTTCAAAAATTTTTTTTTAAAATTTGGAATTAAAGTTGCTAGCTTTATCATCAACACAACTACATGTTGAAATAAGGAGAGGTAGTAAAAGGGGGCTCGTTCAACCAGTTACGGATATTGTTTTGGTTGGCAAGAGTCATCCTCTAAGTTTCAAAGAGGAAGTTTGATCAGTGGGTAATCTGTTTTACGTTAACTCGATTAGTATTGGATACGTTTAATATTTTGACTAATAAGTCGAAGGCGTTCCGAAAATAATTTAATAAGAACACAAATTGATAGTAGTGTAATGGGATTTATTACCACTTTATTGTGCGGATCGAGCAATTCAGAGAGTGACAAGAAAGAAAAAAATAAAAGCAGAGGCGAATTGACAAGTTCAGAAAAAGGCCGAACTAGAGCAAAAGTCGGAAGCGGGAGCTCCAGAGGAGGATCAGGAAGAGGAGCAATATCAGTGCAACCACAACAGTCGCGTATTCATACCAGTCTGTCTAATTCTACGGCCAATATGGGTGCAGGACAACCGAACAAACGCAACGCTAAAGTGGAGATGAAGAATCGTAGTGGTGCGAGTAACAAGGCTGCAAGCAGAGTGCTCTCTGAGAATCAAGACTCTGATAGTGATGCAATGGAAATTGATGAAGAGGATGAGGATAAACTGAAGGAGGATGAAAAGCAGTTGGTGCACGTTTATCATGAAGATACGGACAACAGTACAGGAACAACGCCTGAAAGTGTTACAACAACGACAGGAGGGGATGCGTCAGCTGTATCGAATGGCAAAGTTATCAATACAGTGGGTGTTTCACCTACCACGAGCAATCAGACAGCCCATGAGTTCACAACAGTAGTTCGTGAAACAGAAAACTCTAGCAGTGCTGATTCCGAGGCGGCTAATAGCCGAGTTGTGAGCGATATTGAGTTGAGTAATGATTTTGAAGATTTTGATATGTTAGATTTGGCTGAATTGCAACCTGATCAGGCACATGCACCTGGTTTTAAAACATTGCTTTCGCCAAAGCAAGATGTATTTTCTGGTAAAAAATGCCTCGTCTTGGACCTGGATGAGACACTAGTTCATTCCTCATTCAAATATTTGCGTACTGCAGATTTTGTTATTCCTGTTGAAATTGATAATCAAGTTCACAATGTTTATGTGATCAAAAGACCGGGTGTAGATGAATTTTTGAAACGTGTTAGCGAAATTTATGAGGTTGTAGTCTTCACTGCCAGTGTATCTCGGTACGGTGATCCTTTGTTAGACATACTAGACAAACACGGAGCGGTCCATCACCGTCTATTCAGAGACTCCTGTTACTTATATGATGGGAATTATATCAAGAATCTTTCGCAAGTCGGCAGACCATTGAGTGACATGATAATATTGGACAATTCACCTGCATCATATATTTTTCATCCTCAACATGCCATTCCAATATCTTCTTGGTTTTCTGATGCACATGACAATGAATTGTTGGATATTTTACCACTGTTGGAAGATCTTGCTAGGAAGGGGATCCCTGACGTCGGAAAAATTCTCGATGTTACGATATAGGAGGGAATTTTCATTTCCGTTTCCATATCCTAGCCCTTTATTCATCAAATCAATTCAATCGACCAAGCTTACTTTTGATAGACTCTCCATAATTATAAAATTCATTGCCATCTGAGCAAGCAAGGCTGGTTCTTGTTTTTCCGCATCATAAAATGTGGAATTTTAGATTCGAATATATTTTTGTTCCACAGATTCGTTGACTAATTGACTAATTGGAGAATATAATGTGTATTTTAGTACAATTGGCAAATATGTCTGAAAATGTTAAATATTACTATCATATTTTCCAACTCAGAAATTAGCAAAAACATAAATAGAAATATATATAAATCTATTCCAACAACCTTGGTAAAACGAGTTTCACTATTTTGTCAGTAATTGTTTTTTTAATCTTCCTCCTCATCCCCTTCAGCATTTTTTCTCTTCTTATCTTCATACTGGAATACAGTCCCCACAATTTGTTTCTTTCTCTCGGGTACAAATGGCATATCTTTCCTGGACCTTCTTGCATTTTGTTCTCTTTTCTTTAAAGATTCAATTTCAATCCTCTTAATTTCTTGAGCCTTTTTGACAACCTTTGGAACATGTCTGTGCCTACTGATTCTTTTGACTTCTGGCATGTGCTTAAATCTTTCTTTAAGTTTCTCATCATATTCTAGCTTGTTCTTCTCACGAGTGCTCTTAGCATGTGATCTTTCCCAAGCATTTGCTCTCCATACTCTCACATTACCATCATCAGAACCACTAATGATGAACTTGCTATCCATAGTATACTTAACTTGGAAAACATGTTGCATTCTCTTCGTGTGATAAATCTCTCTTGAGTGACCATGTTTAACTTGATATATTCTGATTGTTTTGTCGTACGAACCCGTGACAATTTCATCACCAGTGGGAGAGAAATCGACATCCATCACTGCGCTGACATGGTCTTTAAAAACATGTAAAGCCCTGGACATGTTTCTCATGTCATAGTAGTATGCGTTATGATCTTCGTTCGCAATAACAAAGTTGAATGCTTCCAATGGATTCCAACAAATAGAATTTGTTCTCATTGTTTGTACAATTTTTTGTGTTGGTGAGTTTGTTCTTAAATCATACAACACAATCGAGTTATCACTTCCTGTACTTGCCAACACATCGCACTCATTTTGGTTGAATTTAACATGACTCACATTATCGGCACCCCATGAGAGATTTGAAACAGCTTTTGATCTATTCATATCCCATAGCTCTATTTGCGCACCACCTGTAACAAATCTTGATTCATTTCTATGGTGATCTAGAGATTGGAAAGCATGCTCTCCATGAAATGTTTTAATAAGGCCGTGCTGGGTATTTAATTGTGTATCATCTCTTACCATTGAAAAGTTGTCGCTATTCACAGACCAAAGCTTTACCGTTTTATCATCACCACAAGATAACATATAACTCGTTTTCTTATCTTCGGAAAGATGAGTTGGAGTGACCGAGAGCCCAGTAACAAGACCATAGTGTGCTTTGAAAGAACTGAGTTCTTCTCTGGTCGACATGTTCCAATATTTCACCACACCATCACCACTACCGGTAGCTAGTTTATTCAAAACGTTATAATTTTTTGCTATCACGTAAACACCATCACGATGGCCATGTCCCAACTGACCTACGAATGGTTTGGCAAAAACTCTCTCCAATTTAGTTGCATTCAAGGCTTTTGTGTATTCACGGGCTCTTTCAAAAGGATGGAGAGCTGGATTCAAATTACGAGTCATTTGAGATTCTTGCGTGCTCTTGACAGGCACATAGTCGTCTGAACTTCTGCTAATAGTTTTGATCTTCATTACTGCACGTTCGTGACCTGATAGAGTAGTAGTTCTAAGTGTTTCAAATGATGAAGACCGCTGCTCAACTTTTATTTTTCCTTTGAAGTTAGCGATGAGCTTCACTTGCTAATGCATATTTCGCCAAAAAAAAAAATCTTATGAAAAAGAAAGGTTGTTGAGCCTTAACTCATCAGTATATCAAGAGGAAGACAATGGCTGCACAAAAAGAATAAATTGCATAATGATTCGGGTCCTCTGCCATTATGTATTAAATGCAATCCGTATTGTATAAAATATATGTACGTGTATATCTCGCTAAGCTGGTGTAGGTTTAGGAATTCTCATATTTTCAAGTAATGGATTCCCGACCCTTTCCACCACATCGCAGGCCCAGAGTACATCTAGATGAGAATACTCATCAATATACCAAATCTTGTAAATAGAGTTGGGCTCATAATTTATGAAATGATTGATCAAACGTTCACCATCAACAAGTCTGTCTTGTCTTGGAATAAAAAGTAAGGTTTTTGGCCAATCTTCCATGGAAGATTTGTGTGAGTTTAGGTGTAAATCTTCGCCAAGTCTTGTAGATTCGTATAACAATGGAAACCAAGTTTTCACATCTGGGAACATGTCGTTGGCAAAAGTCTTGAAACTTGGCTGTAATGGGTTCAAGCTGAGCCACCACTGCATTAACTTCACTGATACGTGTACCGGAGAGAAGAGGAAGTGTCTGTCTCTAAGAGGTCTATCCCAAAGAATATCATTCCAATCGAAAAGATAGTTGAACATGACATAAGACAAGAAAGAGAAAATTTTATGTCCTACCAAAACATTTCGCATTTCCATCATCATCGGTACGAAGGATTTTTTGCCGAATATCCATGGGTTGTCTATATTCTTCGCCATGAACTTTACGAATAGCTTTTCGTCGAGTAAAGGGCCGGGATATAGAGCCGGTGCTAAGGCAACGAAGTTATCCAATTTATCACTAAGCCTGAAGTCAGTGTCTTTATATATTTCTTCTCCATTGACAAGTCCCATAAACCCCTCAGTAGTGCCTTGAGAATGCGCTACAAGTGTGAGTTTAGCAAACTTCCCATTTTTTCTCTCAAGTACACTGTTAATCAACGTTTCTAGATCATATCTAGTCATCGTATTGAGATCCCAATCCCATTCACCGTGATCACTCAGCTTGGATTTATCCCATTTTGCTTTGAACCCACATCTGTTGTTTCCTAACCACACGTCAAAGCCGGAATCCAAAAAGAAATATGCCAAGGATTTTCTCCCACCCGATGCAAATGAACCACTGCTCTGTAAAAGACCATGTAACATTAGAATGGGATACATATCATCAAGATTTGTTACATCATTTTTCCTCATCCTCCAAAGATCTAAAATAAATCCGTCACCTGTAGTCACCTCAAACTCATCGATGGTAATGTTGTATTGTGAGTAATAATACTTAAGATCGGGAACAAGCTTTGAATCCTCAGCAGATAGAACGTCCGTAAATGGATTGAAATTTTTATTAACTGATCGGAGATGTCTAGAAATTGTCCGGTCGTATTCTATATTATTGATTTCGTCCACGTCAATTTCAATATTCAAGGGTACTCTTGTTCCTGATGACATGCTTCTCCTATGCACTCTCCGAGATTGACTAGTAGTCCTGGGTCGAATAACATTAGCTGACCTAGTATCACGAGGGTCCAAAACTATACGTTGCGTTTTCCTTCTGAATAGATGGGAGGTGATAAAATTATACCATATGGCACAGATCATCAAGATCGTGAGAAAACAAACGTTAATCAGTCTTGAAAAAATAGTTTGGTACCATTTTTCGGTCATGATTACAATTCACCAATAAATCAGTACAATCTAGATTTTGAAATATAGCCTCCCTAATCTCCGTCAAATGGTAAATGTATGAGTATTTGTTCATATTAGTTATGAATTGTTAAAGTTCTTTAATTCAACACAAAAAAATTCGAAAAGAAAGGAACAATGAAAGAAAAGAGTAGGGTGTCGAAAAGGTAGATAAGGCAAAATCATCATAATAAGATCCTATTGCATTCATATAGTGATATTACTGGCTAGCAAGAAGCGATATGCTATATAAAGAGTATTCAAGAGAATTGGACCCAGATATTTTCGGGGGATTGAATGGAAAATTAAGCCTGAGTACTAATCATTTTACCAATAAGATAGTGATACAAATTAGAATAGATGGTCAAATGGATTCTACCTATGAAATCAAGTCAAAGGGCTTAAGTGATCAAGATGTGGGAATATTAAGTATGGAGGATTCTCAGATGGATGATGCCTACGCTCCTATAAGAGACCCGCTATCTAATTTCGAAATTGTCACCAGGGTAGGGGATTCAAACGATATGAAAATACCCATTGTTTGTACACAGATTGCCCAATTATTTGAAACGGTTATTCTTCCTATGACGGACGCCAAAATTGGTTCCCAGAGCGGCAAGGCTTTTGTCATAACGTTAGGCACAAAGCCGTGGAGGAAATCCGATGAAAATGATTTTGCAAAACTATTATTTATATTAAAGTGTATAAAGGATGCTTATACGACCACCACTAATGACTAAATGTCGTGATATAGAGCTATTTCACTGGCTATTGGTTGCTGTTATCCAACACAGCCATGTCTAATACCTGTAAAGTTGCCCTTTCCGTGCAAATAGTGACAATTTCTCTGTATATCACAGGATCAATCAACCCGATATTCGTCCACGTATCTTCAGTCTCTTGTAAATCGCTGGAACTTATCAGTGAACAAAGTTTATCCTTAAGTTCTGTGAAATTATCCGAATGTTTTTGAACTGCTACCTTCACCTTCATTTTTGCCCTTGCTATCGGAATAATTTGGTTTGCAACAAGTAATTTGATGGCTTCCAATGCCTGGAGTTTAGCAGGTTTATTGACTACAACATTAAATTTCAATTCTGTGAGAGCCTTATGGATCATTGTAGGAGGATATCTCTTTTTAGACTTAGGATTTATACACTTAGCGCTGATGATAGATAACATTTCATTCGTTATCTTTCCAATCATTAGCTGTCTTTCCTTTTCAGATAACTGTATCTCGCCCTTGAACAGAATTTCTTTGATCACAACGTCTACATCTGTAGTTTCAAAGCACTTCTGCAGATCGTCTTTAGAGGCCACTTGGCCTTTAGATACATTGATAAAAACCTGGTGAATTTGCAATACTTCATCGAGATCTTTCTCAACACCGTTCCTATAATCTTGAACTTTATTCTGATAGCATGCTATTTCAAATCTCTTCCTTGCCTTTTTCAACTTCACTAGTGAAACATTAGTCAGCTTTATTTGACCTGAAGGTTGATTAATCACAGCCATCTGATTTCAGTGTTCTGTCGTTTAGTTCCAATTTGAGCAAATGTTGAGTGTCCAACAGCATCGTTAATTTTTTGGTACAATCAACAACGTGAAAAAAATACATCATGTATGATATATATGTAGAGATATACTGAAAAAAAAGATGTTCAGAATGACAGCATAACAAACCGAAACGCTACGACCCTAAGGGATGTTCAGATGGAGCACTGCAAGCTTTGAAAGTGAGGAATTTATAATTAACAAAGAAAAAGTCTATTCAAAACAGAAGATAATTTTATAAAATAAAAAAAGCGTAAACCAGGAGACAGAGTTTTCTCCTCTTTTAAAAAGTTTAAGTACATTTTGATCATATGAGAAGTTGTTGGTTATCTTCACGGATAAAAAAGTTCCGGTAACAACCTCTTAAGTTACTGTAACCAGCAACACGAACAAAGTAGAACAAAAACAATAGAGGGGTTAACAAATAAAATGATAAAAAAATAACAATGATGATGATGATGATGATGATGATGATGATGATGATGATGATTGCAAATAAAAAATTAAAAGCTGAAGCAGGAGCAAGATAACAACAAAACTGACATTAAACCCTTCCTCAGTCGTTGAACTCTGACAGAAAAAAAGATGTCAGATTCAGAAAAAGATGTCCCAGGTAGAAAAAATCAATAGTCTGAAGCTTGATGTGCAAGTTAGTTTCATAATGACCATTTTTTTGCAAACATGTCGAGTAATGCATGGTAGTGACCAACAACGCCCAATAGAACGAATAAATGCCAAAGTGTGTGTGAAGAAAAGCAATAGTCAACCCACCACAAAGAGAAGAATTTTGAAGAAGAGTTCTTTTTGAATGGAGATTTTCTGAAATGCATGTGCTTGTGTTTTGTCAAAATATCTAGATTTGAACATAATTCATCATTGGTAGGTATGAGGCAATCTAATTCGACGTCAGTTCTCCAACGTTCAGGAATAAATGAGCCATAAAAGGCCACACCAATCATATACCAAATTAAAGACCTGTTCCAGACGGGCTTGAAGAATCTAGAAGAATGATCTATGCCAGTGGTCAACGTCAGATGTAAGAACGAAACCAGACCTAGTCCTGCTAACAACACATAGAATGCAATTCGCAATGGGCGAGATTCGGGCCTATCAAACTTCGGGGACCAGTTTAACAATGTACCCACTACACCTAGCAATAATGAACAACACATGTATATTGTCATCGAAGTCGATAATCTGTCCTTTTCAATGTCATACACAGAAACGAACTCGGTTGATAAAATCGATGCAGTAATCAATACGGTAATACCGGTATAATCGATACATGCAAACTTAGAACGCAAAGGCAAGCAGCATGTTCCGTTTAAAGTATGCCATGTGGAGGAAGAAATCAAACATTTGATACCAGCCCATAAAAACAATTGAATCATCAATTTACCAAGATATGGTACTTTTTCAGATTGATAAACTACACTCTCATGAAAATCATGCATTACCACATAAATCAAGTAAATTGCTCCGAATAAATGGGTCCAAATATTCAAAGTCTCATTGTGCCAGCCATACCAGTTGACTATCGACAACAATGATTTGTAATGTGAATCGTAGAACCTATACCCATGAATAATATACCTATTTTCTCTCCATGGAAAAGGTAACTCATAAAAGTGCAGGTGCCTTTCACGACCAGCTTCACATGCGTTATCCCAGTTGTAAAATTCAATAGTTGTCTTGATCGATGATGGATCTTCTATGAATAGATCCAAATGCTCGTCAAGAAAATCTAACGTCTTGATAACATGCTCCGCATCAACACTTAATTCTCCCAAACAATCATCTTCACAAAGCATGCCACTGGTCTCCATAGTACAGGGTAACGATCCTGAACGAGATGATCCAGCAGAAATTTGACCACCATGATCTCCACGTTCAAAAACACTACTGCTTCTTTGCATCGACATTGACTGCAACGTAGTCGATGACCGCGATCTGCTTGTGAAATGATCCTCGTAAATGCGTGAAAACTTCAAAAGAGGAGATGCACTCATGCTCCCACGTAAACCATCAATTTCATCCACTACCATAGTCTCCCCATCACTTTCAACAAGTACAGGTGCCAATTCCTCTGTGGTTCTTTTCAAAAACCTGTAGAACCTTGTATCTTCTTCTGAACTCTCACCCTCCATCGCAACAACTTTGTCTTGCTCCACCTCTCCACGATTCCATTTCAAAAACCTTCTGCCTCTTTGTCTCAATTTGTTCAACCCTTGTCTAGGTAGATTGGCTGTTGAGCCCATTGAATTCACAACATTGGGAGGAGTTGGTAGCACAGCCTCTAACTTTTCCATTTTCTTATTTGCAGACCGAATGAAACGCCGCAACCTGGTCAATGCGACATACTCCTGATCCGATCTATCCTGCAAATCTCCTTCAAGATCCGTCATAACAATCCTTTCATATTCTTCTTCCATCGCAATCTTTTCAAATTTACCACTCTGAAACCCTGATATTGTTCCGTTCTAAAACCTCTAGATCGTCAATACTGCCTCTGACAGATTTCTTTATGATGATAATGATAAAAAAAAAACCCCACTGGAAAGTATTACCGATACTATTGACCAAAAGCCAGGGTATATATATAAAAAAACCACTATGGTACCCTTGTAAAGTGTTTATTTCGAATGAACGCTGAACTATAATCGTACAACCTTTTATCTAATGTAATTCGAGCTTGTGAATTTTTCACGTCATATTCGGCACTAATAATTTCTTTAATTTCTTTCTTTCCGGTCATATCAGTTACCTCGATAGTTGTGCGGTGGGTTGTGTACAACCGTTACCCGACCAACATATGGATCACGTGCTGCATTCCTCTCCGCGTCTTTTTTGTCTTTCAGTGCCAAATTTGTTTGCGGGGTTCGTTCAAAGCGATCGTTTGCAGAATGGACAGTGCGATCGTGTCACGTGCTCAAGCACGTGACAGAACGTTGCCATTCATAGCATGTTGTTACCCGGTTTGTGTGGTTCTTCATGACATTCAATTTTAAGTGGTTTTTTTTTATTTCCGTCCTTTTTTTCAATGTGATGTGATGCTGCTGCGATTTTCAATTTGTGATAGGAAAAATGTTAGACATATTTTTCTATTAGGATAATTCATCGCATGCAAAAGTTGTTATTGTGTATTGGGGAGTAACAGGACAAAAGCACGCAAATCTGACTTAGAGTGAGGCACATAGGCTTTTGAAGGCAGTACTCGGGCTTTTGAAGACAAGGAAGAGTCGTAATAAGATTATTACAAGCTTCTTAGCCAACAAGCTCAGACAGAAGGAAGAAATTTGCATAGAAGAGAAGAACAATCAAGTGGCGGTTGAGCTAGAAAAGAAGTTCAAGGAAAATAAAAAGTTAAAAGGCGTTCAAAGGCTATAATTATGTCAGTATCTGAGCAACTTAATGGATGGTCAGGAGTAGGAGGTTCAGAATTTGGAGATAGCAATGGCCATGGACGTGGAAAAATCGATACAGAGTTAGCGTCTATAGTTTCGTCTCTCTCAGGATTTTCAGGACATAATGGAACAGGAGGAGGTAGTGGCCGCGAGCAACAGATTGGTGGCTTCAGAAGAGCATCATTTAATAGTAATAACGGTAGTGATGCGGACTCTGATATTTTGTTTGGAGGACAAACTTCGCCAATGCTGAGACGTACGACGCTTTCTGTGGGAGGGGTTTCACTGGGAGCGAATACAGGCTCGCACTCGCAGACTAGACTTAACGGAATGGCTCACTATTCGGCAAGTATTGCAGGGGGGTTGACGAGCCAGTTTCAAACCAATGGAGGGATTTCTGGGCCATCGATCGGGTCCAACGTTCTCGGAAGTGGTGGGCATGTGACTGGGAATGGAAATGGAGGTAGTATTGTTCTTGGAACCGGAGGCGGTAATGGATCTACCAACAATGGTGGTGGATTTTTTGAAAGATTTGGTAGGGCTTTAGCAGAAGGTACGAGGGAAGTTGAATCTAGTACCGGGGCAGCAGGTGGAGCTGGAGCTGGAGCTGGAACTGGAGGATCTAGAAGAGAGTCAGTTTCAGCTACTTATGATGTGTCAGGGTCAGGGTCAACCAGCATGTTACACGACAGTAGAAGGATGTCTGAAACTTCGGATGCATTGGAATCGGTTAGTGAGAGCCTGAATATGCAAAATGCAGAACCAAATCCTACAACTATTTGGAATGTTGCAGCGGCACCTGTATTTAGACCACAAAATTTCGGAACTCAACAACAAGTAGGTCAAGGTTTTAGTGGAATTGATAATCGTCGAACTGGTAATGGGGTTATTGCGAATAACTTTGTGAACTCGGATCAAAATTCCAATGTAGCCGGTGTAGGTGTTGGTGTTGCTGCCATTAATTCTTCAGAATTACCTTCAGATTCCTCAAGCAAAGAAAATGGAGGTGTCAATGAAGAAAACGGATATCCACCACAACCTCCATTTGGTTATGGTTATCCAACGTTTAATCAATTTGGTGTTCCTTATTTTTTACCGCCTGTTCTTTCATCACCAACGCAACATGGGAATCAACCATTTTTTGATTCGAAGAATGAAAATTTGAAAACTAAGGAAGGTGAATCTGATTCTGATTCAAAAGATAAAGAATCCAAAGATACACGTATAGATGGTACTAAAAATGGTAATAAGGCAACGGATAATGGTGAAGATAAAACTTATAAGACATCACCTATCATGCCAAATGGAATGCCTCCATTTCCATTTGCTCCAATGTATCCATTTGTTTATCCTTTGCCAAATGAAAATGAAAAGGACGAAGGAAATGATGGTAGACAAAAAAATATGACTGGATCCAACTTTGTTCCTCCAAACATGTACATGTATATGCCCCCTCCACCTCCAGGTGCCAACTATCCAGATATGTCAAATTCTCAATCTCCTGTTGATAATTTTGGGTCAAAAAAATCTAATGATGATAGAAACAATGATAAAGTAAGGGGCAACCCATATTTGAATAATGATAAGAGAGTTTATCCTCAATTTTCACCATCACCACCAAGGATGCCAATTCCAGCATCAATGCAATCAAATCATCATGTTTCAATTGTGGGTACAAAACCTCAACGTCAAGGTAAAAATCATCGTTCGAATAACAAGCAACCAATTGTTAGATCTGCCCTACTGGAAGAATTCCGTAATAATCAATCCAATAAAACTTATAAATTAAGTGATATTTATGGTTCAGCACTTGAATTTTGTAAGGATCAACATGGCTCAAGATTTATTCAACAAGAATTGGCAACCGCAAACGATGCAGAAAAAGAAATTATTTTTAATGAAATTAGAGATGAAGCCATTTCTTTAGCTCATGATGTTTTCGGTAATTATGTTGTGCAAAAATTTTTTGAATACGGTACATCAACTCAAAGAAATGTTTTAGTAGATCAATTTAAGGGTAAAATGCAAGATTTATCATTGGAAATGTATGCTTGTAGAGTTATTCAAAAAGCTTTTGAATTTTTAAATCAAGGTCAAAAAATTGAACTTGTCTGTGAATTGTCTAATTCTGTTTTACCAATGATTAAAGATCAAAATGGTAATCATGTTATTCAAAAAGCTATTGAATGTATTCCAATTGAAAAATTACCATTTATCCTTGAAAGTTTAAGAGGTCAAATATATCATTTATCTACTCATTCTTATGGTTGCCGAGTGGTTCAAAGATTATTAGAATTTGGCACCATTCAAGACCAGGAAGATATCTTGAATGATTTAGACCAATTCATTCCTTTCTTGATCCAAGATCAATATGGTAATTATGTTATTCAGCATATTTTACAACATGGTAAAGAAGATAATGATTCTCATATCAGCAAAACTAAGCAACACATCATCGACGTTATTTGTGATAATGTAGTCGAGTACTCCAAACATAAATTTGCTTCAAATGTTGTTGAAAAATCGGTTATATATGGTTCTGACTCACAGATCAGACAAATTTTGAACAAAATTCTACCAACAGATGATGATAACGCAGCTAATTTAGAAGATAATGCACCTTTAATTTTGATGATGCGTGATCAATATGCAAATTATGTTGTTCAAAAATTGGTTGGTGTTGCCAGTGGCCAAGATCAAAAATTGATTGTTATTGCCATTAGATCCTATTTGGATAGGTCAAACAAAAATAATACGCTGGGAAATAGACATTTGGCTAGTGTTGAAAAACTAGCAACTTTAGTTGAAAATATTGAAATATGATATTGAAAGAAAAGTAAAGAATAAAAAAATAATTTAAAAGTCACGAAAAGGATACATGCGTCACACAAAAAAGTTGCTTCTACCTATACGTGTTTTGTTTGGTCATTCTAATGTTTTTGTCTCAATTTGAATTATTTTATTGTCTACTAGATACTTTTTGATCCGTTTGTTTTTTTTTTTATTACCCGAATTAAAGAAACAATACATCAAAACCTGAGATCATAGTTTGAAAGAATCTAATTCCATCTTTTCTGTAACCTGTTTTGGACAACCAACTCAAGCGTCAAATTTCGCCTATTCATCTCTTTTCTGATGTGATTTTCTTTTAATTTTTATTTTCTGATTCTTTTTTCTACCCCGTTTTGTTTCTTCATCTCTTTACTAAATCAGTAAAAACCTCAAATTCTTATTATATGTACATATTGTTTATCATTATCCTGTTAATAAGCTACAATATATTTTTTACGATTAATCATGAATTAAAAGCATCCTATTAGGTAAAACCAATAAACGTTAGCGTACAAGCGTGAAAGCAAAAGTCCATGCCATCACAAAACCAGCTATTTCCCTGAAAAATGGATTAAGCCATATTTCCTGTATCGGACTCTGGAAGTATGTGGAAGGTTTAAGCCTGCAGAACCATGCAATAAAAGTCAAATTCACAAAGCAGTATACAGCTAGAAACATTCCAAAACCATGAAGAGACTCCAGCTGCAAAACTCCACTGACAACACCTGATACAAGGATGATGGAGTCCTGAATGAATTGTAATGTCTTGCCATTGTAAAGAGCGCTTCTTGAAGATTTCAGGTTAATAAATTGGTAACTCATGACTTTCTCTTTTAAACTATGAAAGCTTTTGGCTCTTAACCCTAGCTTGTTTCACCTGCGTACAAAAAATTGAGTAACAAGTGGTAAGAGGGAACGATAACATCCCTTCAAAATTATGGTGATGTATATGAGTTTTAGCACCTTTAATTCTTTTGATGTGTTAATGAAAATACATATTATTAGATTACCCGGCTTTGTTGAACGTCTTTCTTTTTTTTTTGTTTCTCTCTTTAATCCTCTTGAAAAATTACAATATTCATCTCATCGTCATTAAAGACCGTGTCTTGTTCTCGTAACCTCTCAAGGCATTTAAGAACCTTTTATATCAGCATCTGCTAGCCATTAAAGTGTTCACTCACATTCTAATTCGAAAAAATAAAAATATAGAAAAATGCCGACCCAACTGGAAGAACTGGTCTCCTTTTTACATTCCGATCAGCCAGCAGTTAGACAGATTGCATTAGACAACTTGGTGGGATTCTCTTCAGGTCCCAGTGCCGTAATTTTCAAATACGATAATCACCGTGCGGTAGAAGATTTGAAAAAGTTGGCAAGAGAAAGTTCCAAAGTTCTTGTGCAGCAATCTGTTACTATCCTCGCAAATTTGTGTGATGACAGAATCATAAGAAAAATGATTGCAGAAGACGTTTCATTCGTGGAATACTTGGCATGGAAGATTTGCGATTTGAGTAACACAAGTGCTGACATTATGTGTATTTTATTGGCAAATCTAGCTAAGGAAGATATTATCACCAAAGTTTTCGATTTTGTGAAAAAATCTGATGATGGTGTGCCGTTAGATAGAGACGTTTTCAAGAGCGAAAAGGTGATGGATTGTCTAGTGGACTGTTTTGTGAAAGGTTATGACAGAAAATTGAATAAATATGCTTCATTTGATTACTTATCTTATTTTTTTGCCGATATTTCTAGATTTAAAAGAGGCAGAGAATATTTTATCCATGAACAAGAGTATGATGGGGTAGTTCCAATTTCGAAATTACTAGTGTTCACTGAAAAATACGACGCCAAGACAAGGAGAGAAGGTGTTGCTTCTACTATCAAAAATTCTTTGTTTGACTCTGAAAAGCATGAAATATTCTTAGAAAATGATCAAATAAACGTTTTGCCATATATTCTTCTGCCAATTGCTTCTGCTAAAGATTCTGAAATTGATGAGGAAGATCTTTTCAATTTGCCTGATGAGTTACAATTTTTGCCGGATGATAAGACAAGAGATCCAGTTCCTGAGATTATTTGTGTTCATTTGGAAAGTCTGTTGTTACTGTGTACTACTAGGGTTGGTAGAGAATTTTTGAGATCAAAATCTGTTTATCCATTGATTAGGGAGCTGCATAAGAATATTAATAACGAAGATATTGGTGAACTTTGTACTAGACTCGTCAACATGTTAATGAGGGGTGAACCAGAAGAATCCCATATTGAAGACATGGTTGCAAAATCAGCAGATATTGATGCCGAATCGGATGACGAGGATGAGTCGGATGATGAAGCCATCGTTGAGGTATTATAAAATTTTACATAGAATTTTATATTTTAATTAGTTAAAGAAGTTACAGGGCGAGTGGGAAGAATTTCCACCATTGGGCCTTTCTTACTTTCATGTTTTTTCAGTTTTACGCCTATGTATATTTTTTTCGTTGTGTTACTGATATCATCTACTCCAAAAAAAGTTACTTGCTTAATTCTAGGAACTTTCCATTAAGTTTGACAAGCTTCTTAACAAATACCTTCATTTTCTCTTTATTATCAGGGTGTCTACCTACTTTCTCTTTCAATTGTCTTATTAGTTGTTTCAAGGTTAATTGTTTGCCATCAATGGCGTCAATAATATCTTGTTCTGTCAATAAATCATCATCAGTATATTCAAGTTTAGCACGCTTTTCGGCCTTTTCATTTTCAGTTGATTCAGCCGCACGCTTTTTGGCATTAGGATTCCAGGCACCAACTGGGAATTTGGAAAGAAGAGACTTCTCACCAAGTAGAGTAATGACCGTTTTGTCAATATTCTTAACGGATAATTTTGGAGGGCCACTAGGAGTTTCAGATTTTTTCTTCGGAGATGATTTTCTACTTTGCTTTTCACCTTGATTTTCTGAAGCTTTTTTCTCTTT
Organism: Kluyveromyces siamensis; assembly: GCA_030579315.1. Lineage (NCBI taxonomy): Eukaryota > Fungi > Ascomycota > Saccharomycetes > Saccharomycetales > Saccharomycetaceae > Kluyveromyces > Kluyveromyces siamensis. The sequence continues at coordinate 71,749 of JAKTQE010000036.1, forward strand.
TTCTTCTGGATTCTCTTCTTCTTCTGACTGAGACAAGTATGGATTTTGCTCTTCATCCGACTCGTATAAAGCACCTAAATCAGTTTTCATCAATGCCTTCTTGACTTTCTCGCCTTCTTCGTCAATCTTCTTCTCACCAAACAAGTCATCAGTTTCATCTTCATTTTCGTCATCGCGAAGACCCATCGCATTTGCCTGTAACATCTCTTTCTTAATTCTTTGCTCGGACTCCTTGTTCTCCTCCTCATTACCATCGATAATTGGAGCCTCTTCATCGTCGTCAAATTTTTCGTCATAATCTAGTTCAACTTCGGAATTATCTGTCCTATCTTCATCGTCTTCATTATTCCTTGTATTACCATCGACAGCTTTTAATCTTCTCATTGTTCTATCATATCTAGTTGTTGTTTTACTTGATTCGTCTAAATGTTTCATAAACCACCTGGGCGCACCCTCACGATTCTTCTCCATTCTCTTTTCGGCCTCATCAATAGTTAAAGTGGTATATTTATTCCTTGCAGTGAATCGATACGTCTTTTCAGCAGGTATCATTGTAAAACTACCATCGTCTTCCACACTCAACAAAACATAAGAATCCGAATTTCCCGCTTCATAAGAACCTACCCATGTGTTGAATCCATCGAAATCTTCCATTACCCAAGGGTAAAATTCTTCGAACCTGAGCTTCTTTGCCTCCTCATCCAAAGGTTTTAATTGTCTCGTCTTTCTCTTCGAATTACCCCTTTTGAAACGACCACCACCATCTGGAGCAACATCTGCCATAGGATCTATAGTACCTTCCTCATGTGCTTCTGTTTCTGCATTTCCATCATACTTTACCAGCCCCGCTTTTGCAGGATCCTCGCTAGAACTGGCAACTTCAAGCCTAGTCACCACTGGAGTACTCTCCTTTGAGTCCTCCTCTCCCAACGGCAATGGAGTAGACCCGACAGAGCTACCAGTATTCACTTTGACATTACCCTGCGATTGTGCACTTAGTGTAGGTGTAGGTGTAGGTGTTGAAGTGTTCTCTTTCTCTTCCAGTACCCTCTTCTTATATTCAGCAATCTCCTTCTGCCTTTGAACAATCTCTGCTCTAGTTAGTTGAAATTGCAAATTTCTAGTATCCTTACGGTGCAATCTAATGGGCAGATGAAAATCTTTAGTAGGTTCAATCTTCTTCTTAGCTTGAAACTTTAGCAAATGTGTTTTAACGTTTTCAATCTCTCTCAAGTCGACTGCACGCAATGGATACTCGCTATATCCAGATTTTCCTGTCTCTTTTTTCACTCTCCCTGTTACAGCTTCTGGTGCCAGTAGCCTACGAGCTTCCTCTTCAGCTAATTCTGGATCCTCTTTTTTGACCACTGGTCTTGGTGCATTACTTCTTTGCCTTGCTTTCAAGAATTCTCTTCTCATCTGATCCCTCTTAATAAAGGGCGAAGCATCATTCGATCTTAAAGGATTAGCCATCACTCAAAACGGAAATAAAACAACCTTCTGTTCGCTTTATACTAAAACTCCCTATATAAATGCACAAAAGCCTCTTTGTCCCACCTTTGATTCTATAATTCCTAGATGATGGGGTTGCTTGCCTTGCATTTTTCAATTCCAAGCTTTTCAATGTAATATGAATTATTATAAAATGGAAAAAATTATGTCACATGACCTGTTATGAGGTGTAGTGCTGCTAGTAAAAAAAAAAGTTTCAATATTTCGACGTCTGTGACCCAATTGGTAACAATTTAGTGAAAATAAGTTAGTCATTGGGTAACCCATATTGACACATTCCATTCGGTTAATTCCAGCCAGTATCTTATTGATTTATTGAAGTTAGGAAAGCTTTTGAGATGACAGGTGTTGTTACTAATCCACAAGAACAGTTTGAATTGATTACCAAAAACTTACAAGAAGTTTTGAATCCACAAATCATTAAGCATGTGTTGGAAGAAGAAAAGAGGCCTTTGAAGTTATACTGGGGTACAGCTCCAACTGGTAGACCACACTGTGGTTATTTCGTGCCTATGACTAAGCTAGCTCACTTTTTGAAGGCAGGATGCGAAGTCACTGTGTTGTTAGCAGACTTACACGCGTTTTTGGATAACATGAAGGCACCATTAGAAGTCGTTGAATATAGGACCAAGTATTATGGATTTGTGGTGAAATCTATTTTGAAAAGCATAAATGTTCCAGTCGATAACTTAAAGTTTGTTGTTGGATCATCCTACCAAAAGTCTCCAGAGTATGTCATGGATATTTTTAAACTGTCTAACATTGTTTCACAGAACGATGCAAAGAGGGCAGGTGCTGATGTTGTTAAGCAGGTAGCCAATCCTTTGTTGAGTGGTTTGATTTATCCTTTGATGCAGGCTTTAGACGAGGAGCATTTGGGCGTGGATATGCAGTTTGGTGGTGTGGATCAAAGAAAAATTTTTGTGCTAGCTGAAGAGAACTTAGAAAAGCTTGGTTACAAGAAGAGAGCACACTTGATGAATCCTATGGTTCCAGGTTTGACGCAGGGTGGTAAAATGTCAGCATCTGATCCAAATTCTAAAATTGATGTGTTGGAAGAACCAAAGCAAGTCAAGAAGAAAATTAACAGCGCATTCTGTGCACCAGGTGTTGTTGAAGACAATGGTTTGTTATCCTTTATCGAATACGTTGTTGCCCCAATTCAAGAATTGAAATATGGTACAGGTTACTTCAAATTCCCAATTGACCGCCCAGAAAAGTTTGGTGGTCCAATCACTTACAATTCATTCGAACAATTAGTCCAGGACTTCAAGGAAGAAAAGCTAGCTCCACCAGATTTGAAACTAGGTGTTTCTGATGCAATCAATGAATTGCTTGCTCCTATCAGAGAAGATTTTGCCAACGATCCAGAATTCCGGGAGGCTGAAGCGAAGGGTTACCCAGCTCCAGTTCCTGAGAAGACTAAGAAGGCTAAGAAAGCTAAGAACAAAGGTTCCATGTACCCAGGTGCTCAGAAGTCTGTTGATCAAGTTACTGAAGATTTAGAAGAGACGAAATTAGAAGATTCCAAATAGTTTTAGCCTATTTGTTTTTTATTTTTACTCTAGATAAATTAAATAGAATTAATCCTTTATTCGGATACCATAAAGTGTTCATGGGTTGATAGCTAACCGCTATTTCTCTTGAAACGTACTTGAAAAAATCTCGATATCAATGTTACTGGAACTTGCGAGATTTCGATATTGTATCAATTAAAAACTTCAAAACTAAATAACTTTTACATAGACTCCCAACCACCAAGATCAGTAGTTTTCTCATTTGCCCTGTTGATGAGGTGAGGTATTTTACCACTCATGACAACTTCGCGAATGAAATGTTCGTATCTTGCCTCATTGAAGAACACTGGAGTTCCAAGTTTGTAATCTTCATCAGTTTCACCATGTTTATTAATGTATGGCGTTTGATAAAATGTACCCCGTGTCCCGTAGGATAGATAAATAATGTTGCTTTTGAGAAGAATAAAACATCCGTACGGGCTTTTAAATTTACAATCGTTGTAATAGTGGTTTGTGCATTCACCTATTCGTGAAAAATGCAAAAGCGAAGACTTCTGCACGCAACAGGTGCTCTTACAAAATAAGCAAACAGCAACATCCTCCTTTAAAGCCCGTATTCTAAGTCCATTTTTAGGATCAACAGCATTTGACATTTCTTTCATTGTACCTGCCAAGTCTATAAATGGAGACCACACCGAAAATTTTGGAGAAGAAGAAATGTCTAGCTCCAATGAAGAACTACTCATTCCATTCGTATTCGAGAAAAGATCTTGGAGAAGCTCAATGAAAGGAGGCAAGTTACAATAATCAAGCATATATTCCAATAAATCCCCTTTTCTTTCCTCTAATGTGATTCGCTCTTCAGAGACAAACCTTAAATGTAATGCGACGCAGGTTTTGCGTAAAAAAATCAAAAACTCATTCATTAAAATTTCTAAAACCTGATGCTCGTTCGATTTGAAGTAAATTTCAATGTTCACAACGTCAAATAGCGGTCGTTTACAATTTGCTCGAATCCTACTGATCAAAATCTGTGAAAGTACATCTGCACATGGTATCGGTACCTCCATATCAATTTTAACTTTCGGTACTACTTTATTAAATAAGGAAAACACCAGGCGTTCAACACAAATAAAAAGTTCATCAATGACCTTCTCCCTTAATATTTCGTATATGGTCTTGGTCTTTTCGATAGAAAACATTGAACGACAAAATTGTTTGAAAGGGTCTTTAAAAACAGTCGTGTCAATAGATAATATCCCTTTTTCTACACCAAAGCTAATTAAATCATCGAGCAACCTTAGTGAGGTGATCTGTCGAGCAGACAACCTTTTTACGACAAATTTATTTTTTTTATCGCGCATTGTAAGTTCTAAATTGTTTATTGTATTAGCAAAGAGTTTCACAAGCGAAGGAAATCGATCATTCGCTGAAGAATGAGCATTAGTCAATTCGCACAGTAATGATAAACTGTGTCGCGTACCGAGGCTTGTAGAATTATAGTCCGCACAATTCTGAACGCCTTTCACAATTGGAATGAATGCATTCACGACGGAATTGCATAAAGAGCAGTTAAACGAGGATAAACCAAAATTATCTTGAACATTTTTGGTAATTTGTCCTAATGATTTCCTTATTGATTTCATGTGAGACAGTAAGCAGCCAAAATGTGCACAATGTCCGCAAGTCGTAAGAACAGGTTCAAATTTAACATTTTTCTCTAGTCCATCACATGATATACTACTAGAGACTATGTTTCTCTCCACGAAAACGAAGTAAATCAAAACATCATAATCTTTAGGCATTTTACAAAACACACAGTCATCCTCTGGATAACTCCATGAAATGTCAACATCTGAATTTTCCATACTCGTATCTCTAGAACAAATCTCATCGGTATTTACGTTATGATTGGTCATAAATTGTTTCTGTTGTTTGGCAAGTTTCTGCAACATTTTCTCTCTTCTTAATTTTGCCAGAATCTTTTTTTTACTGAATTCCTCATTTCCAGAAGAGTGGACACTATCAAATAGTAACCTAAAATCATAATTGGGAGTCTGTTCAGAAAGATAATCGTCAATATTCACATGAGGAGCTGCATCTTTCAAAAATCTAAATATTTCCTTTATTTTTCCATTTTCACTAGAAAATTGATCACTTGAAAAGATCATATAAAGTATTGATCCAATGCTATGGTAGAAACCGGATGCAGATTCCTCAAAATGATATTCTCTCCAAAAAATTTTCTCAAACCCATTCAAATTGTTAACCATGCATAAATGAATAAGATGCAAAATTTTTTCCAACATGGAATCTAATTCCATCTTGATACATTGAAGAAGAGAATTCTTAATGAAATTACCAAAAATATTCGTTGAGGTGACCTGATATAGGGCTGAATATTGAGATCTTTTCAATTTATCGTGAACGTTAATTACAGGTACAAAAGTGTCATTGAAAGGGATACTTTTCGATTCTTTCATCATATCACGAATCAACTGCCTAGCTTCATACCTCTTGTTTGAAGAAAACCCGATGAAATATGGATCTATCTCCTTTCTATATTGTTTTTTTAGAGTATAAGTACCATTATCGAAGAGGCCGCTAGGTTCGTGATAGTCGCTATACTCCCTCAAATAAAGATCAAATGCCGGATGTTTTGTCACATGCTCAGGAACCGCATCTACTAAGCTACTATAGCTGCAACTTTTGAAAAACAGTGAATGAATAATTTCATATTTCATCGTTCTCTCGAAACCTTCAACGGAAGATAGAACCGAAAGCGACCTAATTTCAGTCAATAAGCGAATTAACGTGAGAAGACATTGTTCTACCATAGCCAGAGTTGATTCTTCCTCGGGATAGTCTCCAATTGGTATTCCTTCAGCCCAATTCTTTAGTCCCCATCTGATAATGTAGGTGACCATAAACTCATTTGGATCCGCAAAACACATTGAGAATTGAACATTGTAAAAGTCGCTAAAGTACGTGAACTCGCGCATGCTGTACCGCGTATACATTTTTAACTGATGCTGTATAGGAGAACCATTCCTGACCCAAAATCCAACTTCAATTTGAGAAATCATCACCAGTGTGGATAAGGCGGGTTCCGCTATCCATAAAGCCTCCGAGCTTGAATTAAAAAATTCTGATAGTTTAAAGCAATCCTTTGACTGTTTTGGAAGAGGTTCATACCTTCCACATTGACTCCACTGTAAAATAAACTTGATATAATATGAAATTGGGTTGAAGAAACTTTGAATATCAGAACCAACCTTAAAATTGAAAACAGGAGCCTGAACATTATAAACGGAGCCTTGAAAAATATTTGAGGTTGAAGATCCGTTCGCCATATTAGTAGAAGCCTCGAATCTAGACTCATTTAGCCAGGACAATTCCCTGTCTACTGATTTTCTCAGCAATGAAGAAACTAAAACTTTTCTTTCTTCTGGATCCAGAATAAGCGATATATTTCTTAAAAATCCATCGACCATTATCAGAATCGAGGAAAAGAAGAAATAAAATGAGGAAAAGTCGAAATTTTCGTACGTAACATGCTCTGAAGTTTCTCTTTTCAATGGTAGGATATCGGTAAAAGATAAGAAACATTCAGTCATTGCATTTACTAAATTAAGATTTTTGAAAACAGCACTTGGATCTGTATTAGTACACATTGCCTGGTAAATATCTTTAAAACAAATGACAGCTTTTTTGTTTTTTATAACACTTTCAGGTAATTTGAATTCCGCAGTTAGTGGGGATTTACCAGATTTTCGAATTGTTTCCGGATCACATCCCATCACAGAGTAGCTAAAATATAAACATCTCTCAATGAATCCCGATTTAATAATCATATTTGATATTTCAGGACTAGGAAAAATGTACTGAGATAGAGTGCTCATCAAAGTGAGTTTAAAACCAGTGGTATCAGAGATAATGGTATGGTATAATACGTTGCAATATACGTCAAGGTATTGTGCTGCAAGACACTTTTTCGTATCATCGGTGATACTAAATACAGCACTTAATATTTCTAGCAGTCTAATTCTTGTCGTATGCGAAAATGTTTCCAACAATTCTGTTATTAGGTATTGAAATCTAGATCCATTAAACTCCGTATATCTATTGGAGGTGTTTAAAATATCCGTTTCTCTTATACGGCTATCATAATTCATCATGATTTTCAATATGCGTTCTTCGTGTTGTTCATCACTATTATTATGGAAAGCCCATGGTTCTATCCATGGAAAGTTGTCCAACCTTTCATTGGGGACGGTGAAATTACCCAATATATTTATTTTAAAATTTCCTTTATGAAATAGCCTTTTGTGGTATGTGTCCATCAATGCAAACCTTAATGTTAATTTTCTTTCAAGAACCATCGGATGATTTGTAGCAAAATGATGCAAAAACCTCATCAATTCACTTACAAGTTGCTTTTTGAAAACGGTCGCAATGTTCACCAAATGCAAAGGAATATCGTTTTTTGCAAAGATTTCCTTTAGTACAACCATCTTTTCCCTATCTTTAGATTCTACTACCACCGTGAAATGTTCATCTTGATCAAAGTCATCTAAGATAAATGTACCATACGAAATGTCTCTTTTCAAAATTTGCGAGATCTTGCGAACAACGTCTTGTATATGAATGTTACACTCACGTTCATAAAGAATTAATGCAAATTTATCTGGAAGTTCCTCAATATTCCCCTTAGAATCACATATATGTATCGTTTCTTCTCTCTCGTCCTCATTATTGCTGCAAAAACAAAAATCTATCAAATAATCAAATATACTACTAATCGTCTCTATCCAGCGTTCAGGGTATAATTCATTGGTTTCCGTATTTTTCCTCTCATTGTTGCTCGAAATCTTGCATTGAAATGCCTTTTCTGGTCGATTATACCCTGAGACATCTCCGCAATGGCACACCTTTCCCTCTGGCCTCGTTACAACCCGCGATGTATATCTATGCCCAACATGCTGTTCTTCATCAAAACATTCCTCACATATTTCATATAAAGGATTTTTTGTGCAATCAAAACAATAGTAAACTGTCTCTGTTCCCTGGCATTGCCTCGAACACTGTGACCCTCGGTGGTTATTCCACCCTAATGGCTTTATAAAAGAGTCTCTCCAGTTGGCTCGCAACTTAATCTTTCCAAAATCTCCGATTTCCCACTCATTTAATTCAAAAACTTGTATCAAGTCTCCCCAGTCTCCTGTCTTATCCCCATCATTTAAGCATCGCATTAGTGTTTTCCACAAATAAAATGAGCACATATCATTATACTTAAACCGGCATAGCTCAGGAAAGTGAACCAAGAAGTCGTGCAGGCATGCTATCTGCTCGGCAACCTTCATCGCCTACTTATTGCCCGCCCTTTCTTCTAACCGCTGAGGTTCTCTGCCTAATTGGTGATTCTTATATCCTTGACTATTGTTTTTGTTTTTCGCCACCCTAATTGGCGCTAAGTCAGTCCAAGATTTAGTATTGAACTGACAATTACAAGCTAATAACCAGTACTATACAATTATATTTTGTCACGTGCTTGTCCGGGTGTTATTTTTATGATCTTTCAGGAGACCTTCTGGCAAACATTTATTTTGAAGATGAATTTTTAACAGCTCTTCTTCCCTTGATGGTCAGTATTTGAGAAAAGATATTGTGGAAAAAGGTCATATTAAAGGGCTAAATATCTGCAGGTAGGTGCATTCCTCAAGTATTTCACGAATAGTCAATAAATTTTATAGTTAGGGATATTTTTGAATCAAAGAGAAAGGAACAGGAGGAAATCACTTTCCAGAGGAGAATATAAATCAAAGTTCAAGAAATTGTAAGAAGAGCAATGATCAAAGAGAGTACGCGAGACTTGCGAGAGCATGTCAAGAAAACAATGCAGTCTGTACAAGAAAGGCCAGAATTCAAAGAGGTTCGGGGGCATGTTGAGCGGGGACATATGGATAAACAGTTGAAAGGGTTTATATTTGGGTATTTTTATTATATGATTTCGGATAGGGGGCGTCTATTACCGCATTTATTCACGGGAACGCAGCAAGAAAAATTTCCACGTAATGTTGATGAAGCAACTGATGTGAACTTAGCACGACCTTGGTTTGTCATTGATGATCGTGCCTCGCGGACACAGCATAGTCATAAGGGAAGAAACTGTGGTAGAAAATTTAAGGTTGGAGAGCCAATCTATAGATGTAAAGAATGCTCTTTTGATGATACATGTGTGTTATGTGTTCATTGTTTTAATCCTAAAGATCATGAGGGTCACCATGTTTACACTTCGATATGTACGGAATTTAATAACGGGATATGTGATTGTGGGGATGCTGAAGCATGGAATAATCCGATACATTGTAAGGCAGAGGAGGAGAATGAGTTAGAAGATGATGGATTTTCTGAAGATGATGCAATTTTTGCAGAGGGTTTAGAAGTTGTATTGGAAGAATTATTCAATCATTTTATTGATGTTTTCAATCAAAATATAGAACCTTTGCCTATTTTTCAAAAATCTTTAACCATGAGGTTAAGAGAATTCATTCAGAATGGTAGGTATGCCCAACAAGCTGATTTACTAAAGCGCTTAGAATACACGAATCCATACATAGAGGCCAAAAAGGAGTATAAAGAAGAAACCTCGCCAAATCTTAATCCGATGGTTGATTTGAAAGACTATACCGTTTTGATTTACAACGATGAATTCCATAATTACTCGCAAGCTTCGGCAGCGTTAAGACAAGGTGGTCCAGATAACAAGCATATTGATCTGTTAACTGCTAAGATTGATACAGAAGGGCGCTCGATCCTAAGGTGTAGCCAAGATGTTTCTTCCCTGATGGGTGGTTTCTTTTCTGTGCAGACACACGGTTTGAGTTGTACACTCAATTCATGGGTTGATTATTTGCATCAGGAACTCTGTAAATATAGTGTCATGTGGATCAACGATTGTTTGACAATTCCAAACTCTACTTTTCAAACTTTCTTCAGGAATGCGTTAGGCCAAGTCCTATGTTCCAAATATGATCCAGAATTGGCTTCAGTCGATATGACGCCAGTTGTCAGAGACTATTTTGCAGAAGAGTCTCCGGAAGAAAATCCTTATTATTTCGCAGACCATTCCATCTTAGGTGAGGGCAACGTCATTCCTTTGGCGCGTCATAAATCCTTAAATCCAGAAGACATGAACGTTATTTCCCCAGTCCTAAATAAAGTTGTGGAAAGAACTGAATACAATTATTGTAATAGTAGATTGCAATATATTCTATTCTTTGAAAATAGATATTGGAAAAAATTAAGGAAATTAGTTCAAGATTTAATTATACCCACTTTGTCCTCAAGTTCTATTCATAAACCAATTTTTGGTGATCAGTTAGTTGAAATATTTCCTCATATGACAAGAAGTGTTGCATATATGGATAGGGAGCCACAACTTACATCTTTGCGAGAAAGCGTAGTTCAATTATTTACTTGTCCAACAACTGCCAATAGAATCTTTACCAGCGGAAAGTTTGGAAATGTGATATGGCCAGTCATTGACGTTTTTGCGGACTTTTCAAATATGGACAATGGCACATTGGTATGGCAAAGAGTTCAGAGAAGCAATCCTTCTAAGAGCTATAGCATTTCTTTCAAGCAGGGTCTTTATGCGGTAGAGACTTTATTAAGCAAGATTACAGATCCGAACCTTCTTTTAAGGTCACAGGAATTTATCATGATTGCAACGCTCTGTAAGCTCTTCAATGGTGCCTGGAAAATTAGAAGAAAAGAAGGTGAGCATGTTCTGAGAGAAGATCAGCAATTTATACCCTATGTGGAGTATACTACATCCATTTACAGTATCATTCAAACATTTGATAAAGTTTTAGAACAATCCAAGGATTCCATTGATCCTGAACTTCTAACTAATGCCATTCGCCTTTTAGATTCATTTCTAAGCCACAGAAATTTGACCTACAAATTATGCAATGATTTTGACATCATAAAGTTTAAAATAAGCAAACAACGTGTCTCCTTCATGAATCCCGTACATACACTATTTTCATTTCTCATAGAGCATACTCCTTTGAAGGTATCCAAAAGTATTCTCTCTACTTCTCGTGACTTTTTGATAATCTCTGATTTTGCATTGAGATCTGTTGTGTTATGTTCCCAAATAGACGTTGGATTTTGGGTGAGAAATGGAATGTCAGTCCTTCACCAATCCTCGTATTATAAAAATAATCCTGAAATGTGTTCCTATGTCCGCGATATCCACTTGAATCAGCTAGCCTTCTTGATGGAAAAGGATAATTTGCAAAGGGTAATTTATAATATGCTTGATAGGTGGGAATTATTAGATTGGTTTAATGGAACTGAAGAATTTGGTAGGACCTTTTACGAAGAAAAGATTTCCTCAATCATGCAACAGTTTATTGCCTTCATTTATCAAATATTGACGGAAAGGGGCTTCTACAAAAAGTTTAACAGCTTAGAAGAGAAACAACATTATGATATAAAAAATGCAATCATTTACAAGCTCTACACGGAACCATTGTCGTATACTTCATTGCTTAACGAAATACCAGATTATTTGACTGAGAGTATTTCGCAATTTGATGCTGCACTTGAAGAGGTGTCTTTGTATGTTGAACCCAAAGGTTTGGAGGACAGTGGTGTTTTTAAATTAAGGAAGGATTTATATGAGAAAGTAGATCCTTTACGTCTGTTGAATATGGGAAATGACTTTGAACACAGTGCCTCTTTGATAAAAGCACAGATTGCTGGCGTAAATGAGAAGAATATTGTACTACATCCTCGTTTTTTGGGGCTAAAACATTTGGATGAAGGCGTTGCACAGCTTGGCGATTTTACTAGAACTGATATGTTTGCGAAATTAGTTTACAAACTTTTGAAGGTTGTTGTGAACGAGCCTTCCACATCATTTTCATTTGAGCTGCTACACTTGATTCATGGTATTTTCAAAGATGATGAAATGATTAATGGGAAAAACTCAATACCTGAAGCATACATCAGAAAACCAATTTGTGACTTATTGTTGAATATCGTTGAATCAGAGGGTGGTAAATATTCTGAAAACGTTGTTTCGACTGCAGATTTTCTTCTAGAGAATATGATAATGAAGCAACCCACAATGGTTTTGGAGTCACTAACTGAATGCTTTGGTTCAGAATTTGTTGAAAACTTCAAGGCAAAAAAGTCAAGACAAGGTGTAGATTTTGAGGAGACCGAATTGGAGAGGAAGAAGAGATTGGCGAAGGAACGTCAAAAACAAATCATGGCAAGATTTTCGAAACAGCAGAAAAAATTCATGGATAAAAACGATGAGTACGCAGCAGCCCATGATGAGGATGTTGTTATGGATAATGATGGCCTCACCACTAGTCATACCTCAGAATTCGATTGTTCCCTGTGCCATGACGATAAAGTGGATGATTTCTTTGTTACGCCCGTTTATCAAAGTGCATCGCCCATATTTTTGAGTGGAAGTATGGCTTTAAAAGAAGTGCTGAAGCCATGGGCTGGTTTTGAGAACAACGAGCATTGCTCAACTGAGAATCATGAACATTTCTATAAAGAAAAGCAAACTGAATCATCTCAAAATTTGATTAATGCTACTAGAAATGTTGTTGTTTCTTGTAACCACAGCATTCATTATCAATGTTTCAAACGGTATATCGACAAAAAGAGATTTACCACAGATCTATTTATCTGCCCGTTGTGCCAAACGTACTCAAATTCTGTCATTCCGATGGAAGCAATAAAGTTCAATTCTGGCTCAAAAATTATTCATGATTTGGTTTACGAAGGCTCGGAAAGCCTTCTACTACAAAACTTATCTGAATCACCAACTGACTACAGTGAAAGCATGAAAAAAATACTTTGTACATTAGCCACCCCACCTTTAGCGTCTAGACGCCATTCAACGGTTCCCAACTGGGCTAAAAGCCCTATTCTAACTTGGACCATAAGCTTATGCAACAACATTTCAATGTTAGAAATAACCTCTAGATTGGATAAAGATACATCGTCCTCCTTATTAACTGGCAAGGAACAAAAATTCAGGACGCTGAATAACATTCTACGTGCAATAGCGATTTATTCTAAAGTAAACCCTCTTGACGTGAATGATATTGAAGAATTTAATAAGGATTTACCAGATTTGGAAACACCAAACCAATTGTTCTTTTACGTTCTTCAGATGAGCTTGTACTCATCTATACCGTTATGTGAGAGCTTAATGCATGCATTGGCTTTATATGTGAAGACGTTGGTCACTAGATATGCCGAACTTCATGGTGATAAAAAGCATGCCGACTTTGAGAGTTTCAAGTTTATCTCGGATTCAGCACCATACCATGATATGTTGCTCGAATGTTTAAAACAAGCTGGAATCTCAAACTACTCTGATACATTTATTTTAGACGTATGCTATACGATGCTCGTTTCGGAACTACTTCCAATGTTGAGGAAATCTATGCTCATGATCAAAGTTTTCAATGAGTTCTTCACAGGTGATCAAAATGTCATTATTAATGGAATTGATTTTGAAGCAGCCACTGCATCCACGTCTAACGAATTATTTTTCCACAAGACACTTTTATTGTTAACAAAATATGATTTGAATGTTTTACTTCAGCGTTCCCTTTCTGATACACCAGATAGCCCTCTACTAAAATCTATTCCGATTGAATATTGCAACATCGTTACATTGACGAACTTGGCAACTCATTTAAACACGTATGTTACCAATACGAGTCACATAGCTTTGTATGAAGAAGACAATCAAAGAAACAAAAATGGAAACAACAGACTAGACTACAAGATATGCTTGATTTGCGGTGTCAAAATACATTCTAGAACCGATGGTCTTGAAATGTCGAAGCACATGAGTAGATGTGCTCATGGTTCAAGCGGCTTGTTCCTAATCCCTAATGTCAGTCAAGTTTGTCTGTTCTTGGATAAACCTAATTGCAGCGTCAACATTGCTGCTCCATATTTAAACTCACATGGCGAATCTGGTAGAAATGCAATTGAGCGTGGTGACTTGACTGTTTTAAACCTTCCAAGATATGAGCATTTGAATAAGCTTTGGTTATCTAACGGTATACCTGGTTACATTAGTAGAGTTATGGGGGACGAGTTCAGAGTGGCTATGGCCAACAATAGAACGTTCGCCAGAAATATGTTTTGGAGACCCGCTGCTGCATTTGCTGCTGCAGGCGATGCAAGTGATGAGGAAGACCTTCTTAATGAAGATGATGATGATGATGATGATGAACTATTAAATGACGAAGATGATCCAAATGTCCTGCGTTTCCGAGATCCTACCATGGAATGGCGTGTTAACCCTGATATTGCACGAGATCCTCTATTCAGATTACCTACTGGACGAGGTGATATTCACGACTTCTTTGAATTTGTAGCGAACTTAAGAGGCACAGGAGATGACACGCAAACAGGCGTTGGGGCAGCTGATGAAATACTTCGTAGGATACAAGGCGGTATTACTAACGGATTATTCAATAGAACCCCTCATAATACGGATGAAACAACTCCCACTGATGAAATGACAACAGAGGAAACGGTTCCCGAGAACCAGGCGCCAGGGAATGGCGCAAATACTCCGGCGGAAGAAGATACGGATAACGACGGAGAACTTAGAACACTTGACGATCACAATACCAATGAACATCAAGCTCAAGAAGATGAAGATAATGAAGAAGCAGACGACTTTATGGATGCCGTCGATTGGTAGTTATTTTTCCTACAAATGGTCACTATACGTTTTTACTCTTTATACGTTATAAATTTTTTAGTACTCATTCGTTCTGTATTCAATGAAAAACCAACCATGAAACTACATTAATTGCTACCGACACATTCGACAAACCAGTATCTCAGAATTGAAGAAGTTTAAAAGTCTCTTCAACTTCATTTGTGTTCCTTGTCATATCTTCTTGTACGAACCAATGAAATTTTAGGATGATATCCTATTCAATTGAACTTTTCCATATTAACGAATTTCGAAAAATATTTATCGCAGTAGCATGTTTAACAAATTAACTAGTTAGTGCACACTATACCCCGAGTCTTCAAAGAACACCAAACTACGAAATGGTACGTAAACTTATACTTTGGGTAATATTAAATTTCTGGAAATTATGAGTACCCAAGTTATTTCGCCTAGCAATGCTTCAAGAACAACTCAACTATGAAATAATAAGCCTTAAATTAAAATATCAGGTGGAAAAAAAATTGGCAAGTGAACTAATATCTGTATGCACCAACATCTTGCTATGAGCGTCCAAACCAGGTTGAATATAGAAGTCATAATGTCTGATTCTTACTCATTTGTGACAATCCTAAAATCGAAAAAGCCGATAAATCCAGCGTACATGAATCGAACTACGTTGGGGCTTAATAGCACTAGTGCACTCTGTTCCTTTAATTATGGGCAAATAGTTGAATCATCATCATGTTCAGATATTGTTCTACAGTTGAGCGATAGAAAGGAGCATTGTGAGTCAAATTTTACATGAAGAATATCTACTAACCTAAGTTTCGCACAGTCTTTCTCATCTACTGTTTACAACGTTTTCTTCAAGAGAAACTCTATCTTTGTTGGTACCGTTTTTGCTTCTGCTTTCGTTTTCCAAGCGGCTTTTGACACTGCCGTCACCTCTTGGTACGAAAACCACAACAAGGGTAAGTTGTGGAAGGACGTCAAGGTTAAATTCCTTGAAGGTGGCGAAGAAGAAGACGACGAATAAGCATGTGGTTTTTTGCACTTTAATTACGTCTTTTTTTTCTTTTGACCTTGACTGCGTTTTTCAATTATGAAGGCAAGAAATGATATAATGATAACATTTTTAAGTGTTGCGACATCAACATTCATATTTAACAAAGCTTGAATGCCGGATTTTGGATCAATCTCTTATCTGGACTCTGTTTAAATTCACATTTTTATTTATTTTGAAAAAATAATAAAACCGATGGAAGTACTGTGATTGCTCATACTGTTTCATCTTATTAACGATATACATAGCGTGTTTAAAAGAAATTCCCATCTTTTATGAACAGCCCCTCCCTGTACACGGGATTAACTAGGACGCTAATAATCCGACAATTTTCTAACATGTAGTAAACTGCATGCCAACCCATTAAATGTCAGAAGAATAATTGGAAATATTTCGATCTATTAGCGGTTAGAAAATATATACAGGTAAGATGTACTCAGAAATATAACATATTATAGTAGGCAAATCGTTTAAGATCAATTATGCTTAAATTTCACCGTTTACAGAAGCTTGTTGAATTCTAGCAATATATGCTTTAGAAATTGCGTTCCAACTTCTCATGTACTTGGCTAAACATTGGTCAACACATGGTTCTTGGGTATTTGTGTAAGGTGCGTTCAAGCATTTTTCAAAGCAGTTTTCTGTAACTTTGTTAACCAATTCTGTAGCGTTGGCAACTGCGAGTTCTTGAGAAATTTGAGATTTCAGCTGAGACTTGATATCATTTGTGGATGAAGGAGCTTGGACAGTGGAGGTTGGTTGAGATGAAGAGCCACCAAATATAGAAGTTAAGGCCATGGTTTTTGCTGATAGTTTATTGATGTTTGCACAGAGAGAGTTAAGAACAAGTTAAAAGTATGCTAATAAATTATTATCAAATTTCAAAATTTTTTGATTTTCAAAGACACAATGAAAAATTATCCAGAAAGTAAACATGACATGAAAGGTCTTTAAGGTCTTTAACTTGTTTTACAATATCTAGGAAGGCGCTGTGCAGCTTATTATCATTTGTCGCTCATACTTGAATATAGGTAGTTGATAAAGGGTAAATTACTCATGACTACATATTAGGGATTAGGTTTCAAATTAATCAGATGTAACACAAGAACTACTAAGCATCGGTGGTTTAGTGGTAAAATCCAACGTTGCCATCGTTGGGCCCCGGGTTCGATTCCCGGCCGATGCATTCTTTTTTTTCTTCCTACAAAAATGCTACAGTCTGCCTGGAAGTATTGATTGATACAATGGTAATTTCGCGACTTTTTGTGATTGTGTTGTCTTTATGATGATAGTTTGGTCACTATCAAGGCATGCTTTCTCCTCTTCCTCCTGTTCCTTCTTCTCCTTCTTCCTCTCATAATTCTTCCTTCAACTTAAAAATAATACATGTAGAACTTATGTACACAACCTTAAAGTTGAAGAAGTCAACTATTCAAAGGAACAACACAATACAAACTATAAAGATTTAGAGGCAATGATACATGCTGTGTTAATATGTATGTTTCTTTAATTCACTTTGTGGAAATATAATTGAATTGCTACTAACATTACTCGGATGGAACAGTTAATAAGAAATGCCAACCAAGATTGATAAAATTCTATACACCAGTCGATGTTGAAAAGCAAAATATTCTAGTTAAGCAAGTGTACGAACTTATATCTCAAAGAAACAGTCAGGTACAGTCATCATTTTTAGTAACTCCTCCTTCTCTCTTGATGGGCTCCGGCTCGAATGAAGACATTCAAATAATTTACAAGAATTATGCAACCTTATATTTTGCGTTTATCGTTGATGAACAAGAATCAGAACTGGCTATCTTAGATTTGATACAGACATTTGTGGAGGCATTGGACAAGTGCTTTGAAGAGGTTAATGAATTAGATTTGATTTTCAATTGGCAAACGCTTGAAAGTGTATTAGAAGAGATAATCCAAGGTGGATTGGTAATAGAGACTAACTTGAAGAAGATTGTTATGGCTGTGGATGAATTAAATAATACAAGTAATACTGATGGAGCCTTTGGAAGACTAACTGGAAGCCCTTTCTCAGGCGCGTTGCAAGCCTTTGCAGATAGTAGTTTCGGCAGTTGGGCCTCTGGTCAATGATTGATCTATGTAGGTTTCTCCGATGAATTCATTTGTCTGGTAAAATGGTGGTCTTTTGAATAAATTGCGACCTAGATCTAGCTCGAAACAGAAGTATATCTTTAATTTGCGGTAATAAATATTTATTTGCCAGGCACAATGGAATATAGTCCTTCTTTGATCTAAATAGCTATTGGGTGAAGGAAAAATGGGGTATATGTATATATGTACAAGTATGGAATTCTTTTTCAGCTACCAAGGCATCACCACACTTTCCACCAGCTCTTCTTTGAGACAATCTCAGTAGTCTTCTCTTGACTATTAGCTCTTAGAGCATCTAGTTCACCTCTAATTCTTTCAAGTTCCTCCTTTTGAACTTGGTCAGCCTTCAGTCTTTGGAACTGATCTTTAGTTTGCTCTGTACCATTTCTTTCCCAAGGTGACTCAATAGAACCAGTTTTCCAGATTGGATCATTACTTTTTATAGTTTGTTGCACGATTTTCATCAACTCTTGCTGCTCCGCTTGACGAAGATTCCTTTCTCTTTCATATTGCAATCTAAGTTCTGGCGATAAAGCATTGATTAGCTCTTCATCTGTAGGAGTTGTATATTTGAAGAGAATAAAACCTGTGGCAATAATTGCACCACCGAAAGCGTAAACTTTTAACCAACGTACCCACATAGGAGGTTCCATCTTGGGCACAGCTTGTGATCACCTATACCAAGTATTGGATGGCCTATAGTTGACAGTTCAGAAACTACGTGGCTGTCGATAAAATTTCAGTAAGGTTCTAATATAAGAATCCGGGTAAATATAGACGTATATTCTACTAGCAAATATTTAACAGTAAAAGATACAAACATACTGGAAATGTACCTCATGGCCATGTATACAATCCAGGGAGAGTCCTATGAGAACTACTGGTTGATTTCATTAATTAATTTTTCGGTGTTGTTTTCGTAGAAACCTAATCTCATCGATCTTTAAATGTATATCAGCATTTATATCTATCTATTAAATTGAGTGGCCGTAAATTAAAGCTGGGGTAATAACGAAGTATGGTATAAAACAAGATAAAATCAACCAATCAACTCATTGTATAAATAAGGGGTGAAAACCTTTGCTGCGGTGAATAGAATTGCAAAACTCTCGTAAAGAGCAAGTGGAAACCCAAGCGCACCTCGTTCCTCAAAATTGATATAAATTGAGTACAAAGCAACTGCGAAGAACACTTTGGTCAATAAAAATGGTCTGGGAAGAACACCAGAAAGAAAACTGACAGGAAGTCTCACGCACTCACCGCCCCTTTGGAAGTATTTGAAACATCCTTTTTGTAACTTCATCAAATTTTGATTGTCTGCCGCGAACAATGAATACAAGGCAATAGATAATACATTAATGACACTGTCATAATATTTTCTCTCAAAGTGATAATCTAGGAGTTCGTCAAGAATAGTCTCCCTATCGGAGAAATCTAGATCACCAATCTTCTTCATCAATAGTACAACGTCATTTAAACCGACAGTCATACCACCACCGGTAAGAGGATGTCTCATATTCAAAGCGTCACCAATAACGCAAAGGCCTGTCACATTGTTTTGTCTTGCAGATAGGTAAGAATTTGGCATCGACTTGAACTTACCTTGTTCAATAGCTTGGTCAAATGATGGACGTAGAGATGAGGGTATGTGATCCTGTACACAAGTTTTTAGCCATGTAGCAACGTCTTTTGGCAACCTAGGAGAGTTGTAAGCACATAGAATCCGTGTTTCCTCTGGTGATATTTGGTAAACTAGGATCGGCATGTGTTCTGTGCCTAATATAACGTGACCGTGGTTCTTAGATGGTAAATCGGCATTTAATAGAGTCATGCCTACAAAAGAAGAACCAACGTTTGGAACATGGTCCGAAGACAACTCTTTTCTGAAACGGGAGAAAATGCCATCACAAACAAAGGTGATATGAGCTTTGAACTCTTCTTTTCCACGCCCTGGAATATCAACTTTAGCTCCAATCACCTCATTCTCTTTGTTCTTAAGTATTTCGACCACATTACCCTGTAAACGGGTCACGTTTGGTTCCTTGGCAACAATGTCCCTCAAATTTTGTAAAAACCTACCGTGTATAAAACCAACGCCTCTCTCTCTTTCGTCATTCTCAAAATCTTGGATAGTGATAGTAGAATCTTCGCTAACCTTGTCATTTCCATCCTTGATCAACCCTTCCACTTTCTCGAGCGCTGCTGAATCTGCCTTGTAAGGATAAGGTATAGACACCCTCTCACCATTGTAAAACACTGTATACCCTGTTACAGGAATTGCCTCGATATTGTTTATGGCCTGAATCATTCCTAAACTTCTTAAGGCCCTCAATCCACCTGGCTGCATCAACTCACCGACAATGCGATCAGGCATAGACCAATCTCTCTCTACAATTAAAACTTTTTTGCCCTTTCTAGCCAAGCCTACTGCCACACAGGGCCCAATAACACCACACCCCACTACAATAGCATCATATGCTTTATCCGTACTGGCGTTCAATAATTCAGGTGGTACTATCTTTTCTGACATTTTCTTGCAATTGTCTTGTACCTTCTCTTGGTTGGGATTGTCGAATACGTTTAACTAGTAACGAACTTTCCTTCAATGTACGATAATCTCCTAAGCCCTTATATATTAAACCGGATAATATCTGTAGTTTAATAAACTAAAGCCACTTAGTGCTGAGAAAGAAGTTTAACGACACCAGTTGATCTTTGGTTCTGTCGCTCAAGAATCTCAAGTGGTCTCATTTCATTTTGACGTTTTTTTTTTAGTATTGTGGATTTGAACGAAGAAATCCAAGTTATACGACGAATGAAAGGAAGTAATGCAGAGTAGTACTTACATGGTAAACGGTCATATTAGCTACCCTATATGCATTATATGCTGTCTTTCCGAACTTTATAATTATTAAATAAAGGTTTATTGTTGCTACTGCATGTTTTCTTTCCTCGAGGTACTTGAGATCTATAATAGTAGCACTAATAGTAGCAGCAAAGTGCAAAAAGTAATAAAGAGTAATATCTCATATCCCTGGCGATAGGACCATGGGTGCATAATAATGAGAGTATTTCTTGGTGACTTCTTCTCAGAACCGTTCGTTGCACTGCGCACATAAGATAGGAGTTTATTCTCTACATTTCCGAAAGAAGCGTGTTCCAGGAGTTGATTAAAAGTAAGTGTGAATTTTTGGGCTTCAAGTCATAGCTTCGTGGATCTACATTACGCTTTGATTTCTACCTTTTTTTGGTGCTAGTATACTTCTGGAGTAAGAATGATGCCGCCTCTTGTAATTGAACAGGAGATATTGCAAATCTTAATGCTATAGATTCCGTTAAGTGGTCAGTCATAAGCTCAATATTAGAGGGGTCTGAAGTATCCATTTCCTTGTAGTATTTGTTAATATTGGAAAAGAGCACGAATAAATCATCAGTTAACGAGTTCGAATGCTGTGAAGTTTTTGGTGACTTATCTGGCAACATGAGAGGAATGAGATTGTGAAGTTTACGATTGGCTATCTTTTCATCAATAGATTGATTGGCCTGGTAAAAAGCCTCTTCAGGGATTAGTATGCTTTTTTGGATCCAATCTAGATATTTGTTTGTGGTATCGTCGGTCCAAGAGTCCATATCTTGTCCTAAGATCGACATGGAGGGTGTGTACGACATCTTCAAGATATGGTTTGCGAACCAAAACGAATTTTCATTGGATTTTTCAATTTCTTTCATCGCTTTCAACCACGCAGCAGCAAATTGAGGACCATATGTGCCTGCTTTCGTAGAATCGCTTTCCAGTAATTTGACCTTAACTGTGGCTATCAAAGCAGCGCAGATTCTTATTTCAGGGTACTGGTACGGCTTCCTGAAGTAGTCATCTAAATATGTTAGTAATTCCATCTCTAAAGGTACATCAATTGACCTCAAAAATTCTTTACAATAAAGATAGAATTCACCAGGTAAGCCCTCTAACAAACAAAGCTTGAAAAGTAGAACTGGAGCTTTGATTTTGTGATTGAATTTAGATTTAAATCCAATAATCTCTGCCAAATGTGCAGTTTTGTGATATATTTGACCCTCATGTGGTGGCTTGCCAGCATCTAGTATTTGCAGATAGTAGTTTGGAAGTCTTTTGAACCACTGCTCTGGTAAAATATGATGTGATCTGAAATATGGGAAATTATCTACACATACCCAACGCACAAGATCGTCCGCGAAAACAGGTAGCCCGGTATGTACAGATGCAAGATATATTATTGATAGACTTGATACCATAGATAATCCGAGCCTATTTTTAGTGGTCCGCCTCCTCTTATTCTGGGTTGCTTCTTCCTCTTCTTCCTCTTCGTCTTCTTCCACCTCTCCTTCCCCATCTACTCCTGTTCCATTTTTGAATACTTCGATATCCAGTTGTTTCAAGTACAATATCCAGATAAACTTTACAACAACTTCAAAAGTTTCAGGGAAGTTTAAAGTTTCTTTGAGCCATTTGCATTGTTTTCGAAGAACATATTGAAATGCCTTCAAAAATAGTTTCTTTCCACCTCGGCCATAGACTTTTTCTACCTTGTTATTCAATTCCGCAACCGAACGCTGCGATTGACTGAGATTCAAACTAGATTGAAAATTTCCTGTTACACCGGTTGTTAGATTAAGCCTTCTAGTCACAACTCCCATTGCGTTCACATCGTCCTCATCATCATTGAATTCGACATCACCCTCCATAACGTGTCCATACTGGCAAATTCTCCTTCCATCTATCATCCTCCATAGTCGGCTTCGACAGTTATCAGCACCACATACTGGACCCTTAATATATGTCGACATCAGGCCAGGCTGCAAATTTTTTGCCCTGTTCGGTTGCTTTTACTTCTCATCTAAACTGTGCGATGACTTTCGCAGCCATTTTATTTCAATTTTGTTAAATGCAATAACTTGAATGAAATGTAAAAACAACATGTATGGATATGGAAAAAAAATTAAGAGTTAATTTATTTAAGGCATTTATATAATATTTTAACGGTTTTCGTATTGCTGCCTGTAGTTTCGATTATGGTGCTGGTAATGATGGAAATTTTTTTGTTGATGTTGTTGGGGTGGAGCTCCCATGGTCTGGAACCTAACTGGATAACCATATGGTAATGGTACACCATTTCCATATGCAGGGGTAGCTGGTGGTGACGAGGATTGGCTATTCATACCAGACCCAACTCTTTCATCACTTCTAGCATTCATGACTGGCATCATTTGGCCTCCCATGGGAGGATAGAACATAGGTTGAGGTTGGAAAGGAAGGAACATTCCCGGGGAACCAGCAGCGGCACCTAGATGTCCAGCAACGAAAGCAGGTCCACCAGGAGGTGCAACCGGCATGCCCATAGGGATACCTCCAGATCCTGCGGCCATACCTTGCGTCATCATGTTAATGCTACGTTGTTGTAATCTCATCTGAGTTCTTTGAATAGCCGTTCTTTCATCAGGGAACATGGTCTTGTAAGATTGGTCAACAGTGCTTATCCAGGTAGGAGATGTGAAGTATGGCTTCTCAATAAAGAATTTTTCCAAGTCTATTTCATCCGTCGTCTTTGCCTTCTTGTCATGAGCTTCCTTGGACTTTAAAAACATGTTGAAGTTTGTCCTTAAGTCTTTTTTCAAACATTTGGGCTTCATGTCATCAAAGAAGTTGCGCTGACGCCTTCTCCCAAAAGGTTCGGCTCTGGACATGGATGGAGAAGCAAGTGGAGTTTTTCCTGAGGAAGTGTGTTTATTTTGGGGTCCTTTTCTTATTTCAACCTTGACGGTTGATGGAGTTCCTGATTTTGATGACCTATTAGAACTTTTAGAACTTGATGGATTCGTTAAACTAGGTGTACTAGGAGGTTGAGCAGCTGGTTTGGGTGGTAATGATGGGTTGTATTTTAGTGCCGCCGGAGTAGTGGATGCGGTTCTGATAGGCTCATTGGCAGGAGACTTGGTCTTTTCGCTATTCTCGCTAGATGGTGATGCTTCCTTCTTCAGAATCGTCTTGACTTCCTCTGGCATAACGTATGGGACCTTGAATTTCTCAGAGAATTTCTTGAATTCAGCTATCTCGGCTCTTGAAGTCTTTTTAGTTTTCCCTGTTGTTGATAAAATTGCCGGATCCATATTATGTGGTTGGCTTCTTAGACTTGGAGGAACATATTTGACTTGCTTTGTTGTCGCAGGTTTTGAGTTCATCTTCAACTGTGCTAACAACTCATCACCTCTGCGGTCCACTCCTGAGTATTTGTCCTCTTCATCCAAACCAGAATCGTCATGTGCTATATTTCTGTCCTCGTCGATATGAACATTTCCACTGGCACCTTGGGATTCAATATCTTTTGCAATTCGATCGGCTTCCTTCAATTTGTTTTCATAGTCTGGAACGTTTTTGTTTATTCTTGTTGTGTAGAAATGTTCATCAAAGCTAGGTTTTATACCAAATTTCTTTTCATTGACTGCAAATTGGTCCCATTCCCCACCGTCTTCTTCTAGAGCTGTATCGTTCAAAGCAGCACCATCGTGCTCCTCAGGTACCCACTTTTTTAATTCTTTTTGCTTCAGTTCTTTTCCAGCGCCTGAAATTGCTGAATCCGTCTTGAATTCTTTTTTAACTTCAGGCACTTTCTCCTTTTCCTTCTTTACCTCCTTAGCTAAATCCATGTCCTTGCTAACTTTCTGCTCCCATTTTTCGTCCAAATGTAAGTCGACTTCCTTAATTTCTAATTCAGCAACATCTTCACCCTTAATTACCAAGGAGTTTTCCAATTTTGCTGATAAACTTTTAATGTCCGCTGACCCTAACCCTTTATCGACGACTTTGGGATATTTCAAAACAACGTCGATTCCGGCCGAAGAATTTGGGTTACAACCAGAGAGAATACCTTCATATTTGACACCTGATGGAATAGTCACAACAGCAGTAGACCCAATGCCGTTGACCAATAGGTAATCTAGACGATCTGCAAAGTTTTTCGAAACGTCCTCCGTTTCAAAGAAAGAGTTTGAGCCTACTGCAGAGCTACCGTTAACACGACCTGATCCATTGCCATTGGAACCAGATTTTTTCTTTAAAGATCCCTTCATTGGAATGCTACCGGATTAGTCACCGGGAATAGTATCAGTCCCTTGTCTTTTATTCCTCTCTTGTTGTGGTAAACCCCGTATGGTTTAATTGAATTGCAGAGATCGATATTGACAGTATGGAAACTATTTCGTTCGTGGTGATATATATGAACAATAAAATAAACGCAAGCACTGAGTTCGTTTTAAGTACGAACTTAGAAATTGGTCATCGTATGGTGTTTGATATCGTTTATCCTGGACTCCTCTTTCATATTTATCACCTCTTAAGGAGCTTCCTTGGATTTGTTTTTATGTTTGCAGTTACAATATTTGAACTTCTGAAGTTCAAAAATACTGGTATAACATCATAAATAAAGAATGTCCGACAGAGGGACGCCGTCTTACATGTATATTTATTGACATATGTATAAATGAACCTGGCACAACGAATTAGCTTGTTTCATTCAAAGATGGAATAGAAAAATGGACTTTCTCAGTTATTGTATATATTTTTTTATTTCTTTTAATTTAATGTTACAACCCTCTATTCAAAACTTTGACTAGTATCTGTAAGACTAGCCAATTTTTGCTGAATTAGGCTTTTAAGAACTTTGTTTTGGACCATTTCAGGCAATGCAACATCCTCAGCAGAGAGAGATTCGCTGGTTGGAGCTTGCGAAAAATCGGTTTTCAACCGTAAATTAAAAATGGCTACGTCCTGTTCAAAATTCTTTTGGGAAAGCTCTGTATCCTTTATTAAACCGAAGTTATTATCAAGTGCTGCGGATAGTGCCGGATGTAAGTGCTTAGAAAGTTCACTAAGGTTCTCTCTCAATTGTCTCTTATGTCTTAAGACACGTCTCTCTTGGCTTTCTCGCATACCACTTAAAATTTCCTCTTCACGCAGTAGCTGCCTTTCCATTCGCTCTGCATGATCCAATTCATTTTCGTACAGCTTCTTAATCGCTTCGCCCTTTGCATACACATATTCCATATTCAAATTCTCTGCCCAAATCTTCGAAGGAAATTTCGTTCTTTTGATACGCTTTTTAATGTTATAAATGAAGTCGAATACCTCATTTTCAATCTTATCTCTCAATTCATCTTGCTCAGAAAGCTCTGGTATTACCGAATTTATATCCTGGGAATATTGTTCGAAAACCTCGGCCGACGCCAATCCTACATTGGATTCTACGACTTCGACAAAGTTAGTGACCAATTCCCTTGAGGGCCGTTTCCAAATCTTTATATCATAAGTATCCGGTAGTTGCTCCTTATATAGTTTTCGCACCACTCTTTTGAAATCCCATGGATTCAGGTCTTTATAATCATCATCTTTTTCATCTGGGTTGAATCGTACCCTCTTCCTTTCCCTCGGGGGTGTTATAATGTCTGGCACATCATCAGGTTCCTCAGTCAGAGAACCGTTTATACTTCCTGATGGTGTAAACTCTTCATATTGTCTCTCAGAAGAATGTAAATCTGGTGTCAAAAGCCGACGATTATCGGGTTCTTGCTGATTACTGTGACTATCCTTATCTATTAGATCTATCCGAAAATCTTCAGTATCCAGTTCTCCAAAGAAAGAGTCAGAGCTGCTATTATCAGAGTCAGAGATTGGAAGGTCATCTATATACCTTCTGACCATAGTGAATCTGTTTAATTGCAGCAGTTTGTTTGATGTGTTCTTCCCCTGTCAAGTAGACGCGTGTGCATTTTTCAATAATAAATTGAAAAGTGGAATAAAAATAAGAACACTGAAGACAACCTTTAAATGAAAGGTAGGAACTCATATCGTGGTTCAAACTGTCCCTTTATACAATTTAGAATTGAGAAATAAGAATATTTTTTTAGACATTTGCTAGGCTTTACTTGTGGATGTCCCTCTCTTCCTCTGCGGAGAAAAGACACATTCTTTGTCCTCTTCTTCCTTCTTCCTATAAACATCCTCTCTCAACCGCCTGTGATAAAATATGTGTCACGCAACAAGGTAAAACTCGGACTTCAAGGGTAAGCACATATAAATTATATGATAAGATCGAAAACGTAAGTATTTTTAGTATGGGCCTAAATTAATAGCATGTAAAACGGCGTTTCTGGAAGATGGAAACCTCCTGCATTTCACATGACTGGCCAAACTCAGGATTATGCAAAGTCGCTAATTTCATTAAATGACATTACTAGAGCATAATTATATAACCTTTATCTACTCAAATGAAAATTAACTTGTTATGTTTGTGCGTTTGCGCGTACGCGTGCGTATCAAATAAAAATAAATCCCATTAGTATCCGAAATTGAGAAATTTAGAAATCTTCGTCGAAAGAGAAGGCGCCGTTTGTAGCCTCTGTCTTGGTAGCCTTTGCCATGACACCCGCTTTTTGGTAATCAGAAACTCTTTTTTCGAAGAAATTGGTCTTACCAGCCAATGAAATGTTTTCCATGAAATCGAATGGGTTGGTAGCATTATAATATTTCTGGTTACCCAAGGAAACCAATAACCTATCTGCGACGAATTCCACATATTGGTTCATCAACGCAGCATTCATACCTAACAGGGAAACCGGTAGAGCATCTGCAAAGTATCTCTTCTCAATGGAAACTGCTTCCGTGATTATCCTCTCTACAATCTTTGGATCAGGTTTATTCTTCAAATGTGCGAACAACAAGCATGCAAAGTCTGTGTGGAGACCTTCATCTCTACAAATCAGCTCATTAGAGAACGTCAAACCAGGCATCAACCCCTTCTTTTTCAACCAAAAGATGGCGGCAAATGAACCAGAGAAAAACACACCCTCAACAGCAGCAAATGCAACTAGTCTCTCTGCAAATAACGCATCATCATCAGATATCCATCTCAAGGCCCACTGCGCCTTTTCTTTTATTTCTGGGATCGTTTCAATGGCATTGAACAAAAACTCACTTTCCTTTGGATCCTTAATATACGTATCAATTAATAAAGAATAAGTTTCGGAATGAATATTCTCCATCATAATTTGAAATCCGTAGAAACATTTGGCTTCTGGAATTTGCACTTCAGCGGAGAAATTTTCAACCAAGTTCTCATTCACAATACCATCCGAAGCTGCGAAAAATGCTAGAACTCTAGAAATGAAAAAACGTTCATTTTCGTTCATTCTATTGTTCCAATCGTGAAGGTCCTTAGACAAATCAATTTCTTCTGCTGTCCAGAATGATGCTTCTGCTCTCTTGTAGGCTTGCCAAATCTCATGATACTTGATAGGGAAAAGAACAAAACGACGCTTATTTTCAGTCAACAATGGCTCTTCCTTCTCAAGCTCTTTCAATTTATGACGATGAACATGATGCAATTTTAAGAACTCCTTATGTTCTCTAACTCCCCTGGTATCTTCCTCTTTATCCTCAACAACGTTCAACTGATCACTCAATTTTTTCTTTGAGCTATCCAAGTCAAGATCAGACAAAGCACTGGCTGCTACCTTCGATGGTGTTTCTTTGGGCAAATTCGACATTACTATTTTTTAACTAGATATACCAATATTTTCACCCTTGTTGGCTCTTGAATTCCTTAATGACGTTAAGTAGCCTCGTTATTTGACACACCAATGAACTAACCTTCGTCAAAAACAATTAATGAGATGAATTAAAGAAATACGCGTTACAGGAAAGCACGATCTTTCGCAATATTTTTCGTATCACTTTTATATTGCTTCGAAGGCAAAAAGAAAAAGATTGCGGAATGGTGAAAAAAAAAATTGTTTCGCGTTTCGTGTTTGCTTTTGATCCAAGGCAACATCAGTCAACATCACTTGACTGCATATAGAAGACAACAGCCCACGATAGGGTGTTCTAATTTGTAATTAGACGGATCGGATGCTGGAGTTAAGGTTTCGGGCAATTTACAAATCTCAGGGAATTGAACGAATTTGCCATAGCATTAGTGGGCAACCAGTAACTAAACTCCTTAAATGGGTGTATATAATTTTATTAATCAATAGATAATGGGCGTAGAATGAAAAGCCGATCTGCAGCCTCATTGTGTAATAGAGCAAAAAACGCGTGAAGTGGGGTCAATTGGAATGTAAAAGGGGGAGAGATTTTACGCGTTTGAGACCACTCCTTGCGGAGATAGGCAGATGAAAATCAGAAATATGCTTGGGTAGAGAGTAAATAGGAGATAAGTTCAAATCTAATCCGAATAGGTGCACATATTCATGGGTTTGTTTTTCAATATCATCACACGATATTTGTTGTGTGATGAAAAAAATAATTGAGAAATTATGGTTGCGAAGAGATTCGAACTCTTGCATCTTACGATACCTGAGTGTTCCCAACATTTGTTGGTTAAGATATTGCTATCTTGAATCAGGCGCCTTAGACCGCTCGGCCACACAACCAATTAGTTGGTCAATCTTATGAAGTAACTGGCACTTGGGCTCTAGATACCACACGTGAACGACACAAGTATTATAAGATGCTTGTCGCCTGAAACAACGATTAACTACAACGTGGAACTATTAGCTACAACGTGGAGCTATTAGTTACAGCGTGCCTGCAATTAATTGGCAATTAGATAAACGTGCTCTTTGAAGAATGGTATAAAACGTCGTCGAATAACGTC
>JAKTQE010000037.1:0-100999 GCA_030579315.1 Kluyveromyces siamensis
TGTTGTTGTTGTTGTTGTTGTTGTTGTTGTTGTTGTTGTTGTTGTTGTTGTTGTTATTGGTACTATTGATGTTGTTGCTAGATGCAGCCTTTTTGAAGGAGTTATAAGGATCTGCAGACCTTGGACGCTGAATTTCGTTCAGATAGTCGTAAAGAGGTTGCTGAACAGGATTTACTCCAGAATTTTGTGGCAATGGAGACCACTGTCTATAAAGACTATCTCCACTTAGTACACTGTCCAAGTTCAAAGGCTGCGGGTTTTCATGCGATTGATTAGAGGGATGCAATCTACTTGGAATAGGTGAAATAAGAGGCGCAGAATTGGGAGAAAGGTAACCACTGTGAACCATAGAATCTAACTTCAACTTGGTGTTATGCAAAACTTCTTCGTTCAATGATGATAAAAGATTGTCCATTACAGTATTTTGTTGGGACGTTGACAACATTGATATCCAGTTACACAGTTGGTTAACGTCATTGGTGAAGTTGACCACAACATTGGCATTAGGGTGTGTGGGTTGCAGTGGCAGGGTTTGTTGCTGGACTTGATTCACCGCCATAGAACTCGTTGGTCTTGAAAAGGAATCCAAGAAGGTTGAGCCATTTGAGCCTGAAGGGTTCATGGCAGCGTTCGACAATGGTGATACCAAAGTCGATGGCCTACCTAAATCATCACGAATTTGCATCTGTGAATCCAAAGTAAATGCCTGTTGATCTAACAAATCATTTAATGACATTGGTTGCTGAGAAGGACTCGCAGGATTTGTTCCTATTCTATGCAAATTTACTGAGGAGCTCTTAGGAGACAACAGCACAGCACCAGGATGTGCGCCTCTAGGTAAATTGACGGGAGACTGAGCCCTGTTAGGAAGAGAAGAAATAACGTTTTGAGACATCTTTTAGCTCTGAGAAAATGCTTCTTTATAGCTGAATTGTGTACTTGAATCTCAATTCAGATGACGACGACCGGCGTAAGGATGCAAAAAATAGAAAAAAAAAGTCCAGTGTATAGAGAAAGTACCAAGTCTGTCAATATCAAACTCCTTCAAATGGCTAGAAAACCTTTCAGGGAAAATGATAATGATTAACTGCACTCACTGAGTTATAGCTCCTTATTGGCGATAATACCAGCGTTAGATACTCCGGAAAATCCACAGAAACGCTCAGACAGCACTCAAACACACCCTAGGTATGCCTATTTGTTAACAAGTACTGTACAAAGGTTGTATGAACTTATCGTACGCTCTGTGTTTTTTTTTCAACAAACTTGTTAAAGGCAGGAAGAACTAAACTAATTTTTTTTATTCATTCAAATTGATTTTTCTCTTGAAATTCAATGAGTTTTTCAAATTTCTTTTTACGGCACGAGTGGTTTCTGGAAGAAAAGAGAGGCTTGAATAAGGCAACATTGTAAAACATTTAGAGTCAAGGACCTACCTCACAATTATTCTCGGAGAAATCTAAATGATTTGTAAACTGCATTTGATTATTTCTACTTAAAATTAATGTCATACATAAATTTAATTCAATGTGTGCAGTGTTGGTTGGGGTTTAAAAGGGCGTGCGTACTTCGATACACGCGAATATAAAATTAGTGCAGAAAAGAGAGATGAACCAAGTGACAATGGATAGACCCACTGCTATATATACTCAAATATAGTACTTCTCGAGCAATGAATCACATTGTGGCTTTAGAGAGGAGTCCATAGTTGACATAGAGATCAAGGCTTCCTTGATGTAAGGTTTTACGGGAGGACGGAACATGAGCATGAACTTAAGGGATTGGAAACCTAGAGTTGATCTGGTGGGGTCCAAGCAAAGAGATTTCATTTTATCAATATGTTCTTGCGATAGTAATGGCATTTCACTCACCATTCTGATAAATAATCTCCTGTGCGAGTCTTCCAATTTCGGAATCATGAAATCGAGTACTTTAAGCGACCATTTATTGTAGCTGTTATGGTCTTTCCCATCAGTCGATATTTCCTCCATATACCATTCCTCACTTAACCACTCTAGTACGAGAGTAATCCTATTCTGAAAGTCCTCACAAAAATAATCGAAAATTGCGTTTGTTGCCAGTTCTTTCATTTCAGAATTGGACGATAAACCTCTAGAACAGAGTCTGGTGATAAGAGGAACCCAAGAGCTTTTGTTCGACCAATCTAGCAACAAGATTTTATCTAAGGGACTTATATCCTTACTACGCTGCGATTGAGTAGATGTATCATCAAGGTTCGGTATTGACAGAATATGCCTCACGATTCTTTCCAGATGCATCAGCTTTTCCTCTTTGGTGAGTTGCTGGGGTCCTAAAGAAAATTGATGCTCCGTTGATGTATCCTCAGAGCTTTCTATTTTAGGCCGCTTGGTATCAAACGATGTCTGAGAACGATCAACCAAAGTATAGTCATCAACAGTTTCGTCATTAAGGAGGTCTGCATCATTCTCTGTTTTAATTTGTGGTTTAATATCTTCATCTACCTCCAATTCATCCCTGGTGCGCTTATTAGATGTTGCGCCTGAATTATTTTGTAGCCACTTATTTATTAAATCTGTGTATCTAGATGCCACCATAGACAACCCATTGATGAAAGTATTTGTTTCAGTATTAGCTAACGCCTCCATACAAAGTTTAACCATTGTATCTTGACTTAGTTTCGAAACATCAACACCAGAGCCTCTTTGATTCATTAATGAAAACACTGCAGAATAAGAATCATCAACCGCCACATGGGAATTGTTCAAAAAATGTGGATGCTTTGTTGTGGACTTCGTAAATGCGTAGTTCTGTAAGGTCTGTAATTCAGTTAAATCGACTGGAGATATGAAAGGCACGTCTTTAATAACTTTTTGAGATTGAGAGCTTTGCACCTTATCGATAGATTTAGATGGTACGGATTGTTCCTTGATGACTGGCTGATTTTGTGCCTGTATCGAGTTAATGGGTTGTAGAGGTGAAGGTGATTTTGTCGAATTTGAAGAGCTATTTGAAGAGATATCGGAAGAGTTCTCTCCAGTATCACCTGTAACAAAGTACCTCTTTTTATCTGAAGGACTCATTTTGTGTTCTGTGGCTTCCCTATCAAAGTTTAAGATTCCTTTAGCTTTAGCTTCCTCTCCAATGATGAATAAAGTTTGAGAAATTTTGGCAAGTTTGTTTCTATATTGTACCATACTTCCTGTATTTTTTATCAGTTGAGATTTGATACCAAATTGTACCAAATTCCTGTAAGAACGCTCAACGAATCTCTTCGCTAATCTGAATCTTAACACCGGCTCGTCATCTAGTTGAAATTTCATATCAATATTGAATTTAAGTAAGCCAGAAACAATACGTGTTGTCGCCAAAGAACGCTGGCTCATAATAAAAGATAGACATTGCAATATACCTGTGAACCATGGTGCACACATCATTGGCTCTTCAATCAAAAAAGTTAAGAGTTTATCCAAAGTTCTCTTGGCTTCTTGTTCCAAAGCAGTCTTATTACTGATCACTGGGTGCTTTTCAGGGACACCACCAATACCGATACCTGGGCCAGACGTATGGACAATGATTAGCTTAGAAATAAATTTCACATTCGCAAGTTTGACTCCCATGCATTTTCCATGAGTCCTTAGGTCATTTTCCGACAGGTCTGTAGGATAGCATGTCTTCCAGTTTGCAAGCACCAATTCTTTGAATTTTTGCATAGTGTTCCATAACTTAACATCTGATGTTTTAGCAACCAAATCAAATAACTGGTCGTAGATATTACCAAGACATAAAATACAGTTTTTGTATGTTATGTAATCTTTTGTTTGGGCCATCTCCCAAAGTGAGTCTAAGTTTTGACGCATAATGAACGGTTTTTCACTAGCTGGTATACTTCGGTTTACTAGAATATCCAACATGAGCTGACTAGAAAATTTAGCGAAGCCTAAATTTGATCGATCGTTAAGAAACAATGTTATGGCTGTTTCCAACACCTTTGGTAACATTTTTTCAGGCATGCGCTCCATAGCGATCTTTGCCGCTTGTTCCAGCTGGACCAATGGATCTGCACTAGTTGTCATCTCAAATTACGAAGGGACCTAGTAGTTTATGAGGCGCTGAAGCCACAACGCTTATGTTACAATTGAAGTTAGAAGAAATTTTGGAATGTAATTAATGAAAAAGATTTTAATTTTTCTACTTCAATTATCAACAGGACACAAGTATCAAAAAAAAACAATGCAAACCCTCCGTAAAGAGCTCAAACATATTTCGATAAGTAGTTGAATATTTAAGTTCACCTTCCTTGATGTATGGAATGCATCTTTTTCACAAAATTAAAACTGTTGAAGTGAAAATGAGCAATATATAAACTATAAGATCGAACTTCAGTGCTCGTTTAACATACGTAACTAAAAATAATGAAAAATTGAGAACTGCAGTAGAATTATTTTGAAAGCATCAACCATTTTTCTATGCTAGGTCAGTAAAATTCTTTCGCTAAGCCGTTCTCGCATCAGGATCTTCTTTACCTGCTCAAATCAATCCGATCGAAGATTTCGGGGTACAATGTCAATCAAAAAATCGAACATATCAGATTTCTGAAGAGCCTCTGA
Organism: Kluyveromyces siamensis; assembly: GCA_030579315.1. NCBI lineage: Eukaryota > Fungi > Ascomycota > Saccharomycetes > Saccharomycetales > Saccharomycetaceae > Kluyveromyces > Kluyveromyces siamensis. The sequence goes on from JAKTQE010000037.1 coordinate 4,590, forward strand.
AATATCCTGTTTCTGTAATGTACGTCTTTTATTCTCTTCTGCTACACACCAGGCTCTCATAGTTAGTTCAGTAATAAAAATCTCACATGCTTTGGCAAACAAAATGGGAGCTTCACCGCTAATCATTTTTACTTCTTCGTCTGATTTCATCACCTTCTTTATACGGGCTAGCGGCAATGAATGAGACTTGAAGTCGTCTTGATATTGTGAGCCCGGTTCATTCGTTAATTCTATTTCATTGATCAATTCTTGCCAGTATTGTATCATAATTTCTCGATATCTTCCTGTTAAACCTTGTCCAACATTGTGAAAGACATCTACTTCGTCCTCTTCTTCACCAATACTTTCATGACCGACTAGACCCTGTTGCTCAGCGGATGTATTTTCCATCAATAATGAAAGACCCTACTGCAGTTGGTGTATTGACCGTTTACACTCCAAAGCTACATTCCTGTGTATTGTATGTACATTTTAAGGTTACATTCCAAATCCTCTTTGAAAATCAAAAAGATATGAGCTCACTGGTTAAAGATAACGGTTACAATCAAAGGGAAGAAACCAAAAGAACAAAAATCCCTTCCTCTAGAACCTCCAGAACTCTAAAAGCTACTGATTAATAAAACCATTCGTCGATGTCCCTGAACAAAAAGTTTCAAGCGTTTAGTACTACTGCTGAAACGTCCTTATCGCATACAAATAGAAAAGGTTTATCCGGAGCATCATTATATGAGGAACCAGAAAACTTCTTGGAAGTGGAGGTATTCAACCCCAAGACTCATTTCCCATCCGGTGACTCAAAGGGAATGTTCACAGACTATGAAATTATATGCAGAACGAATATGCCGGGGTTTCCTAAACGAATTAGCAATGTTAGGAGAAGGTACAGCGATTTTGAATTGTTCAGAAAAATGTTGATAAAGGAACTACAGATGAGCAATCATCCTAAAGTTATGATCCCTCACCTGCCAGGGAAAATTCTCCTATCTAACCGCTTCAGCGACACATCAATTGAAGAACGCCGTCAGGGATTAAATACATGGCTTACAACTGTAGCAGGTCATCCACTGTTGCAAACAGGTTCTAAAGTTTTGGTCCGCTTTCTTCAAGATGAATATTTTAGGGGATGAAAATCCTCTTTTACGTGATATCCAGGATAGAAACCTCACAATGTTATGAATACGCTTTGCAAGCCAACGGAACTTCAGCAGCTCATCATCTTCATGGACTGTCATTTGACATTATGTATGCATGTACTATAATAAATGAGTGAACTAATCAACTTATTTCGCCTGCCAGATATTTCCTCGCCTTTTACAATACCAAGAACTAGTCAAACATTATGATTTGGCTTAAGTTTCCAATTTTAAGCTATTCCATGAATGGAAAATGGAATCATTGATTGCCTCGTGCAACTTGCTGCTCGTGATTGTTCAAACCACTGCTCTTTTCGCAACTTTCACGAAAATGTGAAAATCAAAAAAATTAAAAAGACACCTACCATAATCCATATTGGTAGAGCAGAACGCACTATTTACATAGTTAGATTGCCGATTAGTTTCATCTACGGTATAAGAATTTTCGTCTAATGAAGAAATCCACTTTACTTTCCATTGACGCGTTCAGTAAAACCGAAGAAGATGTTCGCGTCCGCACACGAACAGGTGGACTAATTACAGTGGGGTGCGTATTGATTACATTCATATTACTATTGAGTGAATGGAAACAATTTAACACCATTGTGGTAAGACCAGAATTGGTGGTAGATAGAGACCGTCATCTTAAGTTGGATTTGAATGTGGATATAACCTTCCCATCCATTCCATGTGAGCTTTTGAACTTGGATATTCTTGACGACTCTGGTGAATATCAAGTAGATCTCTTGGATTCTGGTTTCACAAAATCAAGGATTGATGCAGATGGTAAGGAAATATCAAAAAAGAAATTCCAGGTTGGAGAGAACGTTGATAATCAGCATCCGGACATTGAGGGTTATTGTGGGCCGTGTTATGGCGCTCTTGATCAATCAAAAAACGATGAACTACCTGAGGATCAGCGTGTTTGTTGTCAAACGTGTGAACAAGTTCGTCAAGCATATGCAGATAAGGGTTGGGCATTTTTTGATGGTAAGAATGTCGAACAATGTGAGAAAGAAGGCTATGTCGATCGTATTAATAGTAGAATCGGCGAAGGATGCCGTGTGCAGGGACGTGCACAGCTGAACAGAATTCAAGGTAATATTCATTTCGCACCAGGGAAAGCCATGCATAATAGACGCGGTCACTTCCATGACACCTCCTTTTACGATAAATATTCAAGCTTAAATTTCAACCATATCATTCATACATTGACGTTCGGAGAAAAACCGGAAGGTGCGGATGCAGAGCTAGTTGGATCGGCATCCATTTCACCTTTAGATGGACGCCAAGTTTTCCCTGACCGTGACACTCACTTGCACCAATTCACATATTTTGCTAAAATTGTGCCAACAAGATATGAATTTTTAGACGGTAAAAAGGTGGAAACGACACAATATAGTACTACGTTCCATGATAGGCCCTTAAAAGGTGGCCGTGACGAAGACCATCCAAATACGTTGCACTCTATAGGTGGTATTCCTGGTCTTTTTGTTAACTTCGAGATGTCGCCATTAAAAGTTATCAATAGGGAACAACATTCAATTTCCTGGTCCGGATTTCTCTTAAATTGTATTACCAGTGTTGGTGGTGTTCTTGCTGTCGGAACCGTACTAGATAAAATCACTTACAAGGCTCAACGATCCATATGGGGCAAGAAAAGTCAGTGAAAATAAAAGCAAGCGAAAATAAAAGTTTCCGTTCTGTAGTTTTTAAAGGAATTTAAATTATATATAGACCATTTTGAAGATAGTGGGATTGAGCAAATTGTTTTATAAGCATGACGATATAATAATTGCATTTGAGTCTTCACTAGTATTATTTGCTTGTTGCTCCCTTTTCTAACTTTCAAGAATACCGAGATCTATTAGCGTATACGCTAGGATGAACATACTTTGTTTACATTGACATTCTTGAACAAGGTATATGATCTAACACATCATCCAATCTCAACCCAGATTTAATGTTATGGGTCCAGAAAGGTATACGTACGTTCAGAAAATTAAAAAAAAAAGGAAGAAAATCAATTTGAGCTAACATACAATAAAAATTGTTATAGAGTGAGAAGACAATAGAGCTACGTTCATTATAGTGCCGCAGCAATGGCTTTGAATCCATCTGTTTCAAGTATATCTTTAATAGGTGCACACTCTAGTAGCACCCAAACGTTGATGAACCGCAAGGTAACGGCGGAGGAATCTTTATACCATATCTGTTTATGTGTGAAAAAGCGTCTCGAATGTTTACCACAATTGCTACCATACCTGAACCTAGCATATTCTAGTGCCGAGATACTAACTGAGCATCAGGCTTTGTTAATCTCCCAAAAACAGCAACAGCAGAGAGAATCACATCCGCAAGATGGGACTTTAAGCAATTTAAACGGAAGATTTTCATCTTCAAGTACCCTCCATCGAAACTCAAGCTTTTCAACGACTAGTTTGGGCGAGGACTCAGAAAATTACCAAGCAAACTCAATGGAAGATACTCTGTTGACATTTTCTGTCGGAATTACACCTATTTCGGTAGATTGTGATCCTGTAACGCAACTGTCTAAATTATTTCAGCAAGGATCACCTCTTTGTATTATTTTTAATGCTGTTAGGCCTCAATCGAAACTAACCGTGGTTTCTTCTGATGATATGAAAATTTGCAAGAGATCTATCTACGATTTCATTCTTGGGTTGAAGCAGCATTTTGCATTTAATGATGAAGAATTATTCACTATTTCTGACGTTTTTTCAAATTCAACTGAGCATTTTTTGAAAGTTTTGGATGTTGTTAGCACTATAATGAATGCAGCACCTGAAATATTTCCTCCTTTAGAACTAAATGTAGAGGTAGAGTCTCCTCGTTTAAGCAAACCTACCTCAGATTATGACAAAATCGTCAAAGAGTTCATTGAAACGGAAAGAAAATATGTCCATGACCTTGAAATTCTAAACAGATATAGACAGCAATTATTGGAATACCAAATCATTAACTCTGAGGAATTATATATGCTTTTTCCGAATCTTAATGATATTATCGATTTTCAAAGAAGATTCCTAATCTCACTAGAAGTGAACGGACAGGTCCCTTCATCCAAACAAAGAATAGGCGCTTTATTCATGCACTCAAAGTACTTCTTCAAACTGTACGAGCCATGGTCTATTGGTCAAAATGCCGCTATTGATTTCATTTCGTCCAGTTTTGAGAGGATGAATGCTGGTGGTTCAGAATTTGTTATCGGTAATAAAATGGAGTTACAATCCTTTTTGTTGAAGCCCGTTCAAAGACTTTGTAGATATCCTCTACTCTTGAAAGACCTTTTAGAAAACGTAGAAACTGATGTTAAAGAATTGGAAGTTGCGTTAGCAATTGCTAAAAGCATAGCCAGAAATATTAACGATAATCAAAGAAGAACAGAAAATTACGAAGTTGTTAAAAGGTTATACGGACGCGTATCAAATTGGAAAGGGTACAGGATTGCTAAATTTGGGGAGCTATTGTACTTTGATAAGGTATCTATTTCGACTAGTAATTCTAACGAGCCAGAGAAAGATTTTGAAGTTTACCTGTTTGAAAGAATCATCCTACTCTTCAGCGAGATAACTCAAAAAAAGACTAGCTCTATAAGTCTGAAAAAAAAATCAACTTCCAGCTCAGTGCTAAGTCTACCGAGTGGGAACAATTTCTCAGGAGGACATGATATCTCCAAAAATGCATCGAAGTTAGATTTACGGGGACGAATTATGATAGCCAACCTCAACCAAGTTGTGTCTATGGAAAATCACTCATTAAATATTACATGGGAATCGGCAAAAGAACAAGGAAACTTTATCTTAAAATTTAAAAATGAAGAAACAAAAAATAATTGGAGTACATGTTTACACCAGTTGCTGCGTCAAATTCGTAGCGAGTCCTATAGGAGTGTCAATAGCAGTAGCGATAAATCGTCTCTGCTCTCTTCCCCTGTTCATTACCCACATAACAGCATGGCTTCAGCTGGGAGCTCATTGAATAGACAAATATCGGAAGTTCTTCCGAAAACTCACTTATCAAACGCAAGGCAGTCTTTTGCAAGCGAATACAGGTCAATATCAGAAAATTACAAGAACTCAATACCTGACTCGATGTTATTGATTCGAGTATCATTTAACAACGATTTCTATACAATCCTAACAAGCGTAGATTCTTCCGCTGATGACGTTCTGGGGATGATAAAGAGGAAGCTCGCTCACCTTGGTTCTATCGCAAAGGTCAAATACCAGGACGAAGATGGTGATTTTGTCATGCTAGAAAGTGATGATGATTGGTCTGTAGTTAGGGATATGCTGAAAGAGAGTAATGAGCGTCTATTGAACGTGTGGGCATTTACGAATTGATCGGCAGTTATAGATCTTGTATTTTTTTATCGAGAAGTATTTAAATTTTCAAGATGTCATTAAAGCACTTCCAATTTTGTTTCTTGCCAACACCTTTCAGTAGTACGTAATTATTTTGATGTTCAAATAAATAAAATTATAAGAAAAGATTTTGTCATATAACATAAAAAAATTTTCCTGATAAACGGTATAATTATGTGAGAGAGTATTTTGGACCGTCGCCACCCTCTGGAACTTCCCAATTAATATCTTGAGTAGGAACTTTGATATCACAGGTTTTACAATGGATGCAGTTTTGGGAATTAATTTGAAACTTAACACCTAATGGTGAAGTTTCGTCCTCTACGTATTCATAAACTCCAGCTGGACAAAACCGAGACTCAACTCCTTTCCACTTGGGGTAAGCTATTTCTGCATGTTTATCCAAGTCTTGGTCAGGAATTCTTAAATGACACTTTTCATCATCATCATGATATGTACCGGTCCTTGAAACTGATGTCAAAATGTCGAAAGAAATCTTGCCATCTGGTTTAGGATAATCAATAGGTTCAAATTTATCAGCGGTCTGAGTCAAAGATGCATCCGAATGGTGGTGATGGAAAGTCCAGGCAACTTGACCCTTCAATAAAAAAGATTCAATGCCTGAATATATCATACCACCATAGCCACCAAGTAATCCAGTCCCAAATGATGGTCTTATGTTACGAACTTCATAGAGCTCCTCATGAATCCATGAGTTTCTAAAGGCAGCTTCATACGAAGCTAAGTCAATGGGTTGTTCAACAATTTCCTCGATTCCATTTTCTTCTACCTCTGTTAAACTTGGAAGCTTTGAGATTACCTCAAATGTTTTCTCAGCAGCCAACATACCGCTTTTCATTGCAGTGTGTGTTCCTTTGATTTTTGGAACGTTCATAAAGCCAGCTGATGCCCCGACTAAACACCCGCCAGGAAAGTTTAGTTTGGGAACTGCTTGCAGGCCACCTTCATTTAAAGCTCTTGCTCCATATGAGATGCAAGTTCCACCCTCCAAAACACCTTTGTAGTATGGATGATGCTTCATCTTTTGAAATTCCTGGTATGGAGAGACGTAAGGATTTTTATAATCCAAACCTACAACTAACCCAATAGCCACTAATCCTTCTCCGAAATGGTACATGAATCCTCCACCATAAACATCGTTACTTAAAGGATAACCCATAGTATGAGCTACAAAACCTTTCTTAAAATTTTCGGGCTTGACTTCCCATACTTCTTTTATACCTAAACCATATGTTTGATTGTCTCGGTCCTTTCTTAAATCAAATGTTTTAATGACATCCTTTGATAAAGATCCATGACAACCTTCTGCAAATAGGGTTTGTCTTGCGTGAAATTCCATACCTCTTTCGAATGAGTCTTTTGGTTCACCTGTTTTAGAGATACCCATGTCTTTGGTGGCAACACCAATGACAGATTTCTTGTCTTTGCTATAGATGACTTCAGATACAGCAATACCTGGAAAAACCTCAACACCAAGGTCCTCTGCCTTCTCAGCAAGGTATCTGACAACCTGAGATAACGATGCGATGTAGTTCTTTCCCTTATTTATCATCTGGGGTGGTTCCGGAACAGGTAAACTGTAATCACCTACTAGATACTTCAATTCTTCTGTTTCAACTTTAGTGACAAGTTCAGAAGGTAGAGGAATACCTTCTCCATTTTCTTCATAGAATTCACTATCAGGAAATAGTTCTCTTAATGCCCTAGGCTCCAAAATGACTCCCGAAACAATATGAGATCCCATGTCAGATGCCTTCTCCAACACAACTACACGGAGCTCACCCGTACCTAACTCATTATCAAGTTGTTTTAATTTAATTGCAGCTGCTAAACCGGCAGGACCACCGCCTACTATACAGACATCAACTTTGTCCGTGGCTCTTTCTTCACCTAACAATTCACGGTGCTCTTCACTCATCTTTTCAAACGGTGTTTCAACCGATTGTGAAGCCATGCTTGTCGAAGAAAACGTACGATAAGTCAAGTAATATGTACCTGACACAGGATTTTTCAAAGGACTGTGTTTGCATAGAAGACCTGTTATCTGATTGTTTCTGTTGGAATACTTTCTAAAAAAAGTATTGGTTCTTGGAACACACCTTCTCAGCAGCTGTGTATGAAACATCACTGTTTTTACTCTCAGTGATAGTGACAGAAAAATTTCAAGACTAATAAGGAATGCAACTTTCGTAGGTTTTATATCAATTTCATGTATAAGTTATTTGCCTGGTGGTAGATGACTCTGAGTTTAATTTTTTTTATTAATTTTTCAAAATAAATTTTAATGAGGTAATAACGAACTTGTAAGAAAAGGCTGGCGACAACAAATTGAATATGAATTTCATATGGCAGAGATTCATAGTGTCAGTCAAAGGAACCATCAATTTGATCTAAAAAAATACAGGCAATGAACATGAACTAAGTAAGACTACTTCGTTAGCGTGAGGACTTGCATTGGTATTTCACAAAATGAATTAAATAAGTACGTAATAAACCAATTGCTCGTATAAAACACATATACCCTTCTCGAGTCCGGACATATATAACACAATAAAAAATCAAATAGCGGGAGGCTAAACAAACACCGCAGAACCCATCCAAAATCCAATTAATAATACAAGAAAGCTTTGCTCTGTCAAGGAATGAGCAAGAGATATAAAAAATCATACGTCGTGAAAACAAACGTGGAAAAAATGAAAAAAATCATGCGAAAAACTCATCAAAATCATCAGGGGACAGAGATTCTGGTGTGGCGATATCCTCCAACAGGAATCCATCTCTCAAGGAGCGTAGCCATTGACATTTTGCATCTTTATCTCCAAGTTCGCATCCCAGAATATTCTCTTGATAGGAAGCGAGTGAAGAACTACTTCGTGATAAAATCTCTATAGGGTTTTGTGTTACAACAGTTTTATGAATATCAGCAACCATTTGAGCGACATTAGACGATACCATCTGTCCAGATGAGTTGACACGACTTGGAGATTTTGAGAGTCGAGGTGTTAAACCTGCAATTGTTACGTATACAGGTTGTTGATCGGTTTGTTCAGCCTGTGAAACCGACTTAAGGGTGTCAACCTTTTGCCTTTTGATTGGTTTATCAAACTGAGCAGATGACCTCTTGCCTGTCTGTTGTATTTGTTGCTCAAGGTCAAATTCAGTTTGTTGAGAGAGATGTGGATCATTCATTTTGGGGGTTAAACTAATAGAAACAGGTGACGACATGTATGGAATATTAAAGTCACTGGCGAAATTACCGGCAGAGAATGTAGATGATTTCATGAGGCTAATACCAGCTGGGCGGTTCGAGGAGCCATCCTTAGCATCTGCTGTAATAGAAGTATTGTCAGATGTAGAATCGGTGCCATTTTTATTCAACTGCTTTTTAGATTTGTTCTTAGTTTTATTGAAGCCATTACCATCTAAGAAACTTGAAGAGGCTGCAGCTGCAGCTGCTGCTGCATGTGCATGTTCCTCATAGTCAGGGGCTAGGATACCCCGGTATACATAAACCATTCTCCTTGGAGAAGCATCCGACCACTCTCTAGATAAAGCATAAAGTAGACCCTTTTCACCCTTCTCGACTTTTTTAACATATGCATTGAGCTTAGCCGAAATTAGATTAGAAAGTTTGGTCGATAAATTATTAATTTCCGGATGTTTTTCGACCAATAGATCACATAACTGCTTAACAGTCATTCCTTGTTGTGTGGAATCATTTTCCCAAAGTATAACAAAAATATTATAAAGAACCTCGTCCTCATTCAACGGCGATTGCTCACTCTGAGGCTTTGGTCTCTCGCCAGTCACCGGAATACTCTTGGAGATAGATATCGTTTCCTGCAAGTTTGAAGTTGGGAAAGAGCCTGGACCCTTTTTGCTTTTTGGTTCCATTTTAGATTTAGATTTCACATCCGCCTCGAGAAATGAGCCTGACAATTCCGTCGATGCATGACCTAGTGAACTTGCCTTGAACATAGGGGAGTTCGAGTTTGTTATAATTTCGGTATCAACTGTTGGAATTGATAAGGGACGGGAATTTGCTAAAGCCATGGTTCGAAACTGTCACACAATATATTAAACCCAACGAGTAAAATATTGGCGTCAATGCTGAGAATAATTAGTTAAAATCTCTCAAGCGCAGACCTTAGCTCTTTGGTAACCAAAATTCAATATTATGATGTCTTCTGGAAATGATCTTGACAGAAGATTTCACCACCAGTTAAAAAGGAAGGACCTTGAAGAAGAAAAAAGTGTAAATTTACAGGGTTAATAAAATCTTGCTTCAAGACCTATTGTTTCCCAACCAACAAAAAAAAAAATAGGTTAAGTTAGGGGATACGCTAACCGATATTGAGCGTTCCAATAAAGTAGCTCTGCTTGGACTGCTTTACTTTTATCAAGACTTATCTTTTGGATGGAAAATGTCTTCAATGAGTGATGTTGTATTGAAAAATTTCAGTTTTTCAGCTTGATAATTTTTTTATTGTCAAGTTGCTTTGCGTGCGGACCATGTGAGTGGAAGGAAATTATTACTAAAATAATCTGTATTCAAGGCTGATTGAACATAAAGCCTCATTTTGATTCATGACTGGTTTAATCATAAGCTTACCTACCGTTTACAAGTTTTGTTATTCATACTAACAACAAAAGGCAATAGTCATCTTTGCATCTATACACCGCTGCCATATAATAAATGTCAAAGTTTGATGACAAAGTTTTTTTTCTGTTATTTCTTATTTAGGAAAACAGTCACAAATTTTCTCTCACGATTTTTAATGCGGCTAGAGTCTCTTTGAAGTCATCTGACCAGTATGAATCAAGGTATGGATTGTCAATTGAGGGACCTGTAGGTGGAAACAGCCAGTAGTTGACTGCAGTGTGTATATTTTTAACATTCTTGGTAGATTCGCCTCCGCCAAAAGAAGTTACCTCGTGAAACCAACCCGTTGGAAGGTACAACATTTCCCCTGGCTTGATATCGACAGATATTCTGTTTGCATCGAAAAATCTGCTCCATCTTTGTCTTGCAACTTGTTCAATCATTTCTCTTAGTTCTTTATTTTCAATTTTGTCAAGATGAACAACTGATGGTGGTATTGTAGAAAATGAAGGGGGATCTAAGGATACATCGATGATGGTTTCATCTCTGAAGCTTTCAGCATCCTGTTCACATTGATCGGTTTCCTGATCCATAATATGCTCCTTCTCAAGTACGTATTTTGCATATAATTCTTCCATTGAACCATCTGGTCTTAGTTTTTTCCAATCTGGGGCTGCATCGTTTCTACAGTAATTAATTATACCTGTCTTGTGAATATGATCAACGGAACCAACAGTGTACATTTTTCTAGCATCAGCAGGAGAAAAAATAGTAAATCTTTTATGTCCACTTATCGGAATATAAATGTTATCCGCATGATCATGATGTAAGCCCGAGGATGAGCCACCACCTGGAACATTTCTACCTAATCCGAGCAGTTTTTGTCGTGGATCGAACATATCAAGAAAAGAATCATCAATGGAACATTCCGATGAGCCGATCCAAATATTTATTTGTTGAGGAATCAGTTTTAAAAATGAAGGTTGTTCAGGAACTATATCGACAAGTCTATTCATTGGAGGCTGATATAACTCTTTTACCCTCTCTTTTGCATCTTCTTGTGAGTAATACGAATCTTCTTGCAATTCTTCAAAATCATCATGCAGGTCATTTAAATCAATTGAGTCGAGAGAATCACCTTCTGATACGTTATCAAAGAGCCCACTGGAGTCTTCCAATTTTTCATTAGCATTAAACTGATCACCCTGAAGTTGAGCTAGCTTTCTCGCTACTTCATCTGCGTTTGGATTTTCATGGATTGATTCATTTAGAGAGGACGTAGGACTTTCTGCATTCATTATATTATCTTCTGAACTTTCACTATATTCACCATATTGAGTTGTTAAATATAAATTGTTTTCACCACTTAGCAATCTATTCATGAAATCATGAAATTTCATATTAACCCTTTTGCTACCCGATCCGAATCCGCCATGGCACTTTCTTTCAATCTGTACAACATCATTCTCAAGAGAATCAGCTATGTCTGCAGGACCCAGTTTAGCCCATTCGACTTCCTTCAGTTGGCCTAAAATTTTACAAGGTTTACGTTTCAAAACGTACTCGTTAAAGAAAAGTTTAATCTCATCTTCAGACACAGGAAGGTTGATACAATCAATTTCTTCATTTCTTTCGAGTATCCGATATCCTTCATAATCATTTTCAGTATCACTTTTGCATTCTTTTTTTTTCTTGTATAGACTCCCAGCTGTGGCCTCATTATTTCGCTTAACCATTTTTGAGCTATATAACAGCACTCAGCTTGAACCCTTGCTGATACATTATATGAGGTATGCCATTGTTGAGTTTGAAAAATTTCGCATGAAATTTTGGCTTATAACAACTTCGGCCCTAACTTGAAAAACGATAAAGAAAGGACAGTAAAGTAGAAGCACACCAGCCTTCTGATATGGGCATATATTGAAAGATTTGCCTCTATAGATATGTGATCTGCGATGTAATTTCTGAATTTAATCAGAAATCTTTACCAGATTTTTTACTCACGTGAAAGTAGGGCTGAAATTAAGGGTGACATGCCGGAAAAAATTAATATTTTTCATTTGCAGGTGTAATCTATGAATTCTTTCGGCTAAATTTCATATTCATTCTCAACAATTGAAGGAAATTGATGCCACCATTCTCAAAACCTCCTTCCGAGCTAAAAATACGCGATTGTTAGCCTGACGGTTCTAGATAATCACTATTGGCCATTTTACTATCGAAATCATTCATTTGAAAAAGTTCAAAGTATGGTATATATATTTATAAAATTTTCATTTGCGAATCCCAAATATTGGGAACGCTTAAGATATTGCTCCCAAAACTCTGAATCAAGTGCTAACACTCGCCCATTCGTCCTTTCTTAATACTTTGAATGGAATTTTGATCAAAGAAATCCACATCCATTATAGAAGAGTTTCTCTTTTTATGCTTTTTGAATGGTAAAAGCTCGCTAGAGCGTTGTCTTAAAAACTTAGGAAAAACAGGTGTTGATGGATTGGTAGTAGGTGTCGGTGGAATTTGAACCGATTTTAGTGAATCACCAGAACTAAAAGTCGATGGAGAAGGGATACCACTGCGTGAATAGTCCGGTATCAAAGGCGAAAGTAACGTTGGAGTAACAGTCACCGATCTTTGATTTTCCCATCTTAACTTGTACGAGAAAAGACAATCCAATATCGGGTGCAGGGAATCGCTAGTAGAATACTTCAACTTAAAACTTGACGGGATATCGCTTTTATTTAATTTACCAACGATCAGAGTGACAAGATCGTGCAATTTGGGGTCAAGATTTTGATAGTTTTTTAGAATCTCAAAACTTACAAAGTCGCTTGACCTAATAGACAATAGCGCAAATTTTGTTAAGAAGGAGGAGGCCAACGCGATTGAACTCGAAGAATAATTGAAAGAAATTGAAGGCTCAAAAACACAAAGTTGACAAAGAATCAAAGACCCTAACTTTAATGAGTTTAAGTCATAATTGTCATTTTGGAAAGTGTTAGACCTTACTAAAATATCCAAAAAGGAATCTAAGGTAGGGCCTTGACACATAGTCCAATTTAAACTTTGGCATATATGCAACTCCATTTCCTTGAATTGGTGTTTGGTGTATTGATCACAACACAAGCTTTGCAAAATAGGGAGACATGGAATGTTTTGTTTCCTATCAGTATACTTGGAAGCTAACCATAGTGAACACAGCGCGAGCAATTGGTACGATGACGATTTCACAATAATTTTTGAACAATATCTATCAATTATGTTAAAACAGAGGAATAAAGTAGGTGTGGATAATTTTAATCGAACATGACAGCACATTATAAAGTCGAATATTAAAGATCTCATTTCAAAATTTATCTCAGGCTGAGACTTAAAACATTTCATAGAAACTCTGGTATTGGCGTCGTTTTCAACTAAACGAGAAAAAATTGATGATGCATTTTCATTAATCGTGGCTTTATGAGTTTTCATTTCCATTTCAATCAACCTGGGATTGGAAGCTTTCTGATTCCAAACAGATCTTCTTTGACATGCTAAGTAACGGGAATCAAATTCCTTCCCTATAGTAGATTTCATTTGTTTGTTGTTGATGAGAAAGATGCGAGTTAACTTCGTTCAGTAAAAACCGGGTCGGTTTGAAAATATGATTTAACTTCGTAACAAGGGTGAACAGACCAGCTGGATTGCTAAGCTAAACTTAACAAAATGCAGTGTTACTTGTTTTTTGAAAACAATATGATAAGGCTCTATCTTTAGACCGTGTTGTTAACCGTCTAGTTCGAGCAAATGCAAACAGTTGAAAAGCAAAATAAAAAAAATGGGGAGAACGACCTTGATAAAGAAAGGTGTACGATATGTGCTTGAGGAAGATATGAAAGTGAATGTTGAGTCGTATCAGAACGGAGCACCTCGTGAAAACGAAACCAAAAATATTTGAAAATTTTCCTTATGGTTGCACTCCAAGATCACAGTTCGACTCTACAAGCCTATTCACAATCAATGAGCAGTCCTAGATGGCGTAGCCAGCTTAGATATCGACTTTGGACTAACCCTTTTCTTCTCCTCTCCTGAGAGAACACTCAATATCTTACCTTTTTAATATATATAGCCTGTCATACTAAATTGAGAAATCTATATGGGCTCTCGACCGCATCTGGGTAAGTGTGGTGGTGCACCGAGCAGATTAAGCCGGTAAAAAGAATACCTATAATGGGATAAGAACCTCCGTAAAAAGAAAGTTCTGTAAAAATCGGTTTGAGGGCTATGTAGAATCGTAACCAAGACAAAGGTCTGGAGGTAGGTTACAAAAAAATTACATTACCTGGGCTAGAGATAGAAGTGGTTAGATGCTTGCTGAATATTTTTATTGGGTAATTCTCAAGCCCTAAACACCTAGACCATGGCGCAGTGTTTTAAAGGCTAACACCATTTTCCCTGGTACGCCCGCATGCATCTTACCACTATACGTTTTCTGCGGTCGGCAACCCGGTAAAAAAAAAACACCAGCAAGCCTTGCCCTAACCTCTCCTCTCTAGTAATTAAAAAAAAAAGTTGTGAAAAATCCTCCACGGCCTATTCTTAGAAGGAAAAAAAAAAAAGATCTGAAGAAGAAGAGCCTTCCCACGCCCTAATAGGTAATACCTGATTAGCTTTACCCTCTTAGGGTTGAAAGAGCAAAGGAAAAAAAATCTAAACCCAGTTATCGGGGGCGGTGATGATGCCAGCATCGTGTTTCAAACAACGCTGAAATGAGTTTCTACTATATGCTTTGTGAGCTATCGTCTATGTAGCGGGAAGGCTCAGAGCAAAATGTACGGCGACCAGTTGAGAGAACCTATTGGGGTTAGAAATAAGGCAACCGCAATAGTGAAATTGATTGATCGGATCCGTGTTACTCGAAGCGAAGGCTTCGAGTGATAACTTTCAGGTACTCTTTCAGGAACTCTTTCAGGAACTCTTTATCTGGAAACTTACATTTAATCATGTAATCATTTATGCTTCAAAGGCGAAACTTGTTAACTACACACAGGGGTATTAGGCTGCTACACCTCTATTTTATTTTACGCTTACTGCATTATCAGTGCTTCGCATTTGAGAAATAGTTGTGGGCTGAGAGATTCTTTGACGTTATTTCTTGTGCTTGGGTATGGCCGAGAGGAAAGATCAAAGTTGATTTTTTAGATCCGCGCGTTTCTGCTCAAAGTTACGTCGTGCCCAGGCAACGGGTTCTGACCGATCTTAGATATTAAGATATTACTTAGTTTTCTAACTGAACTTGTTTAGATCTCGGCTAATGTCCGCAAGGCTGCTGCTGGATTATGTTTGGGTGCTGTCAAGATATATAAATTTGAAAATGACGCATCTCACGTGTTCCGTAGCAACGAAAATTTTACCAAAAGTGGTAAATGAAGCATGAAGCTAGTGCCTAATACTTGTGCAGTGCGACTGCTTTGCATATTGACGTAAGCAACCGTTCAGACACGGCAGGATCGCCTTCAGGCACACTGAGTAAACATCGTAGACTAGATAACGTTCACCGTGCACAATTCGTGCATCAAGGATTTCTGGTAAAGGACCACGATGGTTCAAGAATTCTTCTACAATATCTCATAAGGCAAAATTGAACACTAGAGTAGCAGATGGTGGAAAGGGATGGGTTAACAAATTATATTTTCCCCCGCAGCTCACATGCAGTTACCTCAAAAAGATAACTTGTGAATGTTTGAAATACGTTAAATTTAAGATAATGATTGTTCATATGACCACATTTACTGAGAGTATACCGATTGTTATGCTCTTCCCTTGAAAAAATGAGGTTTTTATTTGTAAAATGAAAGCAAGGCCTTAGACGCAGATTCACTCTATTCAATAAATGCTACTAACCATCGCCGAATTTTTAGTGGCAATGCACATAAGCGCAGGTACCACAGACTGATAGAAGAAAGTTCCAACAGTGATTCTAGTAAGATGGCGCCGCAGTACTTGAGGATCTCAGGGCAGCTTACATTTAAAGCCATCACTTGTCCCTTGATAATCTTAGAGTTGTTGGAGAAGTAAAACAGTGATAGAAGAAACACAAAGTAAATAGAAATATGATAGAAGAATAAAATTGACCAACGTGCGCGCAACATTAAGACAGTAATAATATATCCTTGACGTAAACGAATGAATGAATTATCTCCACCCCGCTCCACTCTCTCTAGATGTGGCAATAGAACTAAACAATAATAATTTGTTTGCTATACCACGTGATACCAAAATTCCCTAATTGTGATCGTTATATACGTAAAACGTTCGAATCTCTGAACCACTGAAAATTTTATCCTGCGCTCTACTGGTTTTATGTGTTTAGTGAAGACATATGTTCTGTTTGTAGAGGTCCAACTGTTCACTTGAATACCATTTGTCAAAAATTCCCTAGTTGCAGTTTAGCTTAGTATGCTTTCAACAAGGTTCTGCAGCAGCCGTTGCTCTGCTCGCTCTTTTGCGACTCAAGCTGTCCAAACAGCTCATGCAACCTCATCCATAGTTCAACAGGACCAGAAAGCTCCTAAAGAACAAACTCAAAGGAAGAGAACACAACCATCATCAATTTTGAATGAAATTAGAAGTAACATTACGAAACAGCTGGACTCTAAGCTTTCATCTCAAAAAATACTTGCAGAGTTTCAGTCCTCGATTCAGGCTATGATTAAGGAACAGAGAATGAACCCGCAAAGATTCTCCAACTCTTCCATTTGTACTCCAGTTTTGACTAAACTAATTGAACAATCCAAGCACGAGCTGGATGGTAAGTCTATTGGGGAACTAGCAATGCTTCCTCCAGCTCCATTTGAGATTTTACAAATTTACTTAAAGTACAACTTAGCAAGACATGAGCATTTTCAATTGGTCGTAAAACATTTTTTGAGCGACATGCAACCACAAGAAGCCATCAATCTTTGGATTACCTTTTTAGAAAGCTCAAAGAGCCTTCCGTTGAACAACACCGCGACGTCTTACATTAAATCTTATATCTCAGTCGCTTACCTAATGCTATGCCAGCAATCGAATGAAAAAGTCAGCGTGGATGTCTTATCTCAACTTTTGAACACGCCTGTGGAAAAAATTCCATATCAATCTTTTTCCTCATCAATTGACACCTTGAAGCTTCCAGATGCAACAAAGGCAAAACTAGAGAGTCTGTCACTCGGTTTACTATCCGACTTAATGATTGAGAAAAAAGGGTCATTCATTTCAAACGTCTTACAGAACAGTAATGATATCAAGCTCATTCAATTCTTCTGGGATAAATACCTACTACTTGGAAAAACAGATTTTTCGTCAAATGATCTAAGTTTGCCAGCTGCATTCATGGTAAGATTCGCACAGTTAGGCAGATCTAATGTTAGTTTAAGGGTCTTGAATCAGCTCAAAGAGGCTTACCCCGAATTCAAGTCGAACTACCAGGTTAATAACGCTCTTTTGAAAGTTGTTGCTTACATGCCATCTTTTGGTAAGAATTCAAGCAAAATTAAGGTTGAAAGAATTCAAGCAATTTGGAACTCCTTTATCAAGTCAAATCCACCTATCGAGGCTTCTTCATATGTTGCAATGATTGAAGCTTTGATAATTGCAAAGCAGTTCTCCACGGTAGAATCCTTCTGGAAATTAGATGTTCCAGAGAATATAAAACAGCTACCAGCTGTATCTGAGAGTTACTTACTCAATTTGTTCTCAAATTTTAAGAATAGCATGTACACCACCCTAAAATCAAAAATTCCCGAAGATATTAAGAATCTTGAGTTGGCCAATGCTATTCTATTGTTCATGGTCCGTCGTGGTGCACCATATGAAGACATTGAATCATTTTACGCTAGTGTCTTCATGAAGCCAGGTGCTTTGAAGCCATCTCACAAGACTCTAGCGACCAAAATGTATGGTGACTTACTGAATAGAAAAGAAGGAAACCACACTAAACTGTTAAACGGTGTTGGCATTTCGAACAATTCTGAAAATGAGGTACCAGTAATTGAAGAATTTTTGAAAATTGTTCAAAACGATGAGGCCGTAGAAGAACTTTACAATGAAATCGATTTTCAAAGCAGTAGCAGAAATAATGCATTAAAACTCAGTAAGTTTTTGGATTGTTATTTCGAAAATGGTAACTGGCAAATGGCAGAAAAAATTTTCAAAGAGTTCCTAACCAATCATGTCAAAAATCCAACACTTGTGAACCATAAAATTTTCAATTCTATCATCAAAGGCTTTTCTGAGTTAGGAGTCAAAGAAAATGAGCCCGGTTTTTTGGCCAAAGAGCAAGTATATTGGGAACTCTGTGAAAGAATTCATGGAAAGGTTTTTAATGAGGCAGTGATTTCGACTCTGAAATTGATTTCAGAACTATCAAAAAGAAAGACAAAGTTAGAAGACAGCCAAGTTGAGTTCGTTAATGACATTGTTCTCCCATATTTGGTTAAATTGAAAATCGAAAATGGATTCAGAGTCCAGAACGAGAGAATTTTGGAAAACATCAAGGTCAATGATACAGTTAAGATTCCCAAAGAACTTTTGTGACACAATAAATCCTTGTAAATATACCAAGCCTGTAAATAGACGAGTAATAAAGGAACTTTCTCTTGAATATAAATGGAAAGAAAAGCTATATAAAAAAAACAAAAATCCACTAGAAGCAATGATTGGTATAGTGAAGTGAACGTTGTCTAAAACAGGAAGACAAAAAAATCTATAGACATGAGAATCCGGGGAAACATATTTTGCAAGGATTCATTATTTCTCGTTTTTGAAATACTCGTCCCAGATTGGCGACACCCATTTATGGAATCTATCCTTCGCATTAGTGACGTTGTCTAGACCAGGCCTGACATCCAAATTAAATGTTGGGAGTCCATCATCATCATCTGGACCACCATAAAAATCGATAACATAGCGAATCTTCCGATAGCCCGGATGTTCTATATCAGATGATGTGGGATCTGGTCTTAGTACAATCCAGTCGTGTCTATCAAATGGAAGTTCGGCCGAGAACGAGCCAGGAAAAAGAGTACCCAATAAGTTATACCAACGTGCTCTCGGAGTTAGCTGGTTTGGTTTACCCATAAATTGTAATAGTTTAGGCTGCATATGCGATTCCTTGATGTATTTGCTCTCCCATTCGAGGATCTCTTCCCAACAACCTTCATTCAAAAAATTGTGAACATATACCATAGATTCGACAGCATCCTCTGGGATTTCCTCGCCAGTATTAGGGTCTATTTTACCCTTTCTTACCATTGCGTTGTACATCTGCTGAGGAGAAGGATATTCCCAAAACTCATCGGCTTCACCCTTGGGGATGGAACTGACTGTGCGGTCAGTTGGCAAGTCCAACTTTTGATCCTGCTGTTTTGAGGAGCTTAAAACATGAGGCATGTTATTCAAAGGATTCAAATCAGTAGAGCTGTTAATACCGACCACGGGACACCCCCCGGTGCTTCCTGTTGTGTCATTGGTTCCGTGCATTACAGGACATCCAGAGGTATCTTTGTCTTTCGCTTCATGGCTTATAACTGGACAGTTTGAGTTACTATCCTTACTACGTTCAGCGCTATCATTTGTTTGTTGTTTCTTATCGGCCCAAAAGAATCCCATATTGCTTGTGGTTTGTTGTATCTTGTCTGGGGATGAGGAGTGAGTTTGATGGAATTTTATCGATAGCGTTAATATTTCTTCCCGTTTTATTTATTCGTAACCCGGACGTCATGAAATGTACATTTATGAATTACATAACGCGGAAAAAGAGATAAGGTAGAGCAACAGCAATAGTTTATGATAATATGAGCCAGATATACGTGCTCATCATTCTTGCCAGCTCATCGATATTCTAACCAATGTGTATTTATATTATTAAGAGTAAATTTTGTGTTTTTTCGCTAGCCTTTTTAAAATATCAAAGCAAACTTCATTAATGATGAAAATGAATTAAGACATGAACGAACATATATAGAACAGGGATACGACAAACAGCCCCAATAAGGAAGAGAATATGGCTTCAGAAGTTCAAGTATCTTCTGGAACTTTTTCAGGACATGGTCCCGTCATAAATTTTGAAAATGCCTTGGCTGAAGAACTTAATCAGAATATTCACAAATCAGTTGTATTGAGTGGGCTTGGTCTAGCGTTACTCCCTGAGGATGTTATTGATAAGCTCAGTTCATTCTCGATATTAAGCCTCAGTGGTAATAAGCTTAGTCAACTTCCGAAAAACTTCACGAAATTGGCAAATATACGTGAGTTAGACTTGCATTCTAATAGATTCACGGAAATTCCCCAATGTTTGATGCATCTTCCAAACATTGAAAGACTTGACCTTTCAAACAATGGCATTTCTAAACTTCCTCAAGAATTTCCGTTGTCTTTTTGTGAGCAAATAAGAGTCCTTTCGTTGAAACACAACAAGTTGACACAAATCAAATCGCTATACCCGATGATTACTCAATTGAAGCAACTTGTCGAGTTAGATATTGAAGGTAATCTATTTCCTCAGGACGTTCTCGATGATATTATCCAGAGATATTCACCTTCTCAGTGTTCAACGGAAGAATATTGGTTAAATGCAATCAAAAGATATTTTGCCGATAATCCTGTTTCAGGAGTATCGCAGGTGGCAATCTCACCCGGGATCGTTCCTTCAACAGAGTCCCAACAAAAAATTGCTAGAGCTGCTAAAAGAATGGGTTTTATTGGAAATTCATTATCTACTGAAGAGAATGATACAAGCACTACTTCTCCACCCAACGATGACCTGTATTCTCATACGAAATTTAATGAATATTTCAAGAGATTATCAGTACTGCCAGAGGAGCCTATTCTTCAGGAAAATGAAGAAGTATTGGATAAACAAGCATTTAAAGAACTATTACAGACGCACCATGAAAAAAGACAGAAGTCAATTGAAAATATAGTTCTAGCATGCCGCAAGCTTTTATTTACTTTTACAGAATGTCAACAAAATATCAGAAAGATAACATCTTTGTGTACCGACAAAACAATATCGGTCAACATTGTTTCTCAGCTTTACAGCTTGAAATCTCACATTGACAATTTGGTTGAAGTCCTGGAGGAATTTGAATCTAACAGCCAGAATAAAGAACCAGCAGTAAATCAAACGCAGATTTTGCACCAAGATGTTTTGATAAAACTATGTTTAACCATCTTGACCATTTTTAAAAAAATAGTTGGCCAACTCAGGAAAAATTTTAGTTCTTTCTTTGGTAGTAATGATGTCTTCTTCGTACGGGTGTTTTATATGAATATTTTATGTTCTTACACTGAAATTTTCAATGCCTGGAATTTGATAACACTAGATAATTCTGAAATGATGAAGAAGAAAAAGTTATCGAAAACGCATTCATATCATTTTGCTAATACACCACAATATCAAAAGCATGTAAGCAACAGACAAAAGTCCTCTGTTCTTCACAGATCTCCATCGATTACAGGTGTTTCTCCACAGCAATCAAATGTAACATCTGTCTCCAACCCAGCACTTCAAGGCTCGGGTTTGCATCCTCCCCAAACTAGTCCGCCCATCCAGTCGGGTTCTTACTCTGTTACACCCATTTCAAATTTTTCAACACCTCCGCCTGTATCAGATACGTCTCCAAAGCCCCTTCGAAACGGAACCTATCTGGATCAAAGTAATCACTCTATTGCCTCTCAAAATGATGCCCAATATTCGTTAAATCAAAGCGCTAGTTCTGGTGATATAGACATTGATTTGCAGCTTTACCAAACTTTATTTACTGTTGTTGATATGGTGAATGTAGTTTACTCACAATTGACAAAGGCCATAACGAAGTCTGCCATCGCAAGCACAAACTCAGATCAGCCATCAATAACATCTATTGTTGCAGCTAAGACTAAAGACCTCACTGATACTTGTTTCGAATCTATGGAGTTGTCGAGGATTTTGAAAGAGCGCTTAGAAATTATTTCTTCTAGTGAAGAAGGTATTTATTCTACAAATAAAGAAAAACAGAAAACTTGGGAAGATATCAATGCGTTTCTTAAATCAATTATTGCAATTTTAGCTAATGCTAAAGAAATTATGAGTGATCTACCTACCCTGAATGATGTTAGACCTAACTTGGGGTCACTGGCCAAAATTACAAAAGATGTCACCGTTATTCTTGATTTGAGCTCCTACAAAAACGTATCTAGTGCTGCGCAACAGACTTATGCACATACTGCGAATTCCAATGCGAATCGACAGATGACAGCCTTATCTCAAGTACCCCAAGGAGCACAACAAACGGATGGGATTGAGCACAATACGTCCTTTATGACTACACCTTTGTCCACCCCTTCCTTGGTAACTTCTAATATAAACAATCCGTTTGAACAACTATAGAAGTACGTACGATTATGTTCCTCTTTCTAACGTTTCCTGGTATATCCTTGATATTTCATAATGATATCCATGTAGATTATTCTTTTCCATCAATTGTGGTAACAGTACTCTTGTTCTTTCCGCAATTCCTATTAGTCTTACTATTTCTGTTCCACTTAGCTTAAAATTTCCCGGTACCTTTCCCTCTATTAGCCTTGCAAATATCATGTCAAAGATTTTTAGTAGCTTGAAAAGTTTCCGTAATGAGCCTGGGGCAGTACGATCGTTAGCTTCCACTAAGTCAAGCGTCGTCTCACTCGCTGTTTCAAAACCAGTGTAATCATCTTCCTCATCTTCCGTAATTGGGAACTTATCCAAGTAATCTAGAATATCGTCCGAAATTTTGATTAAGTAGTCGCTTTGACCAAAATTGGTTGACTTAGAGTTTTGATATTTTGTGAAAAGTTCGATATTTTCTAAATCTTGGTTCAAAAGAGAGTCAGTATTACTTACCCCATCAATGGAATACCATATGAAATCCACAAGTTTTTTGAAATCACGCAGTATATCTGATAAAGAATTGTACCCTTGATCAATATTTAGCCCACCTCTGCTTTGCACATATTTTCTTTGAATCTGCATCAATTGCTCGTCAATGTAAGAGACAAATTTAGACTGTTGAGAGAGGGAGAGTCTTCTCGCAGAAACACGCTTTTCTAATGTGTTTTCATTATTCAAGTTAATCAAATTTGTTTGAGATTCGAAAGGAGAACCCAAGTCAACACAAGGTTGAAAGTCGTGAAAATCATCAAAAAGTGGGGGGTCATCTCTATAAGCCCGTTCATTGCGCTTCTGGGGTCGACGTGCTAACTTACTCTGGTCTGCGATGTTAAGATCATTCGTATCATCAAGATCCGGGTTCAAATCTAGCTGCATTATTTCAGAATCCTGAAGCTCATTGATATCGTGCTCACTGATCTCTTTACTTGTTGGTGTGCTTGGAATTGGTAAACTCGACATTGCTCCCTATGTACAATAGAGCAGATTAATTTTTTTGGATATACAGCGCCAAACCTATCTTGGTAGGGCAAAATATTGCAATTAAATCCGGTCGTGACTTTAAGGAAATCTCTTCCAAGAATTTTACTTGGTACACCTAAAAGCTTTGCTAACTTCAGTATTTTTTCTCCAGGTTTTTAGTTTTTTTGTTAAAGTGATTTCAACTTATAAGACCATGCGATGCGTCTGCAACAGCTAAAAAATCCAATTCAACACAGTTACCCGTCAAGGATTAGGAGGGGCAAATTATCATCTTGCTGATGGTTTTTGAATTGTTTTTGGTGCAGATTTTTTGTTTGGATAAGGAATTTGTTGGCTCCGTCCTGCTATCACTCTAATGGAGGTTGCTTTTTAATGTGACGTAGTCGACTTCTGATGTCATGTCTCCGAAACATGAATAAAATTTACTAGTGACAAACATTGGAAATGAGTTTGAGTCAGGATGCTCTGTCAATGGTAAATAAGACAAGAACCCACATGGGCCTTGGCTGTATAAGTGTACAACCATGCTGTTCAAAGTAGCAATTAGTATTAAACGAAATATGCTAAAAGATGCTAATAAGATAGGAAACGCTAAATATATCGGTATAATGAAGTTGACTATGCTAGGAAGAAAATTTTATGCAATCTTTAATTCAAACCTCCTTTCCAACTCTAGCTTCTCCGGAATTTTCATCTATGGTGAATTGAGTCAAGTACAGTAATTGGACAAATGAGCTATTGGAATGAGAAGTCTCAAGGCCAATATACAAGTTCAGCACTTGTAAATTACAAGGATAGTATTTGATTCAAGCTACCCTCTTCTTCTTTAAATTTCAAGGTGTTTATGTTTTTAATAATGCATGGTTTAAATGAGTTTTAAAGGTAAACGTGTTCTATTCAGGCTCCGTAACGATTTTTTGGCAGAAGTCAAGTCAAAATTAATTTTCAGAGCTTCTTTGCCATGCTTGTGGCCCACTAGCACCTCCGCTACTACTACTGCTTCTTCCGAATTTTAATTTACTCACAATTTTAGAAAGCTTCTGAGTAGAGTTTGCAGGAGATGGTATTGAGGACGAGGATGTTGATGAATTTTTAGCAGAAGAGAGTGAATAACGATGTAATCTTCTGACACTAGGAGTCACAATATGTGCTTCATTGGTTTGACTGTTTGAACTGGATAGCACTCGTTTTTTGGTCTTACATCCACTGGAATTTCGCGAGGGATCCGCACTTGTGTCCTCTGATGATAATTTTTGCGGGAAAGGAGACAATTCAGAAGCTTCCCGACTATTTGAGCTCCTGTCCGATAATCCTGTGTCCATTCTAGTCAAGTTCAACTTCACAAGCTCCCCGCCATCCGAACTCTCCCCTTCCTCTTCCCCATTTAATACTAAGTCATTCAGCTTGGAAACCAAGCTACCTTCGTTAAAATCTACTTCTTCCGCAAACGCAGATGTTGGTGAACAGCATAAAATCTCACACGAACAATCAGAGGTATTAGCTTTATTTTTTTCCGACATTTGTCTCTGAAATTTTGTATAAGCGTCCTTTAACAAAGTAATAATGTGGAATCTAGCTAGCTTCAACATATCTTGAGACGGTACATGTTTATCTTTGAATGCATTATCAAATCCAATTCTTATAGACTCCGGAAAATTACATTCCTTTGGAGAATCTTGTTTAATGAATGTATTGTATACCGATTTCCAATCTTCAAATGAAATACCATGGTCCTTTTCCATAAAATTACTGGTCGCATGTATGAACAAAAGATTCTCATCACAGTGGGTTTTGGTTAAAAAACTTTTGAATGCCTGCGCTAATGCCGCATGGTCTTTGCAAGTGTTCGCCTTATCAAGGAGTACTCCTAACTGAACCGATACCATCCAATTAATCGAATAACTCAATAAAAAATGTCCGTTCGCTGATGACAACCAAATTTTCCAAACAAATAGTTCTTATTCACTATCCTTATGTTCTACAACTTAGATTACCCCCTTCGTATCCGCAAAAGAAGCTATTCCTTTCTATCAACCTAATGAATTCACACCCCTGATAGCTTTCCGATAGGAGGTTCTATTAAATACCCGAACCTCTTTTTGTATCGCACCCAACAGTCCAAAATTCCTGCCAAGTATTGTTGAAGTACAGTTCGAAATCCACAACTTAAACTCAGGCCACGATAATCGGCCGAACTAGCTGACCAAATATAGCGATTTATACTCTGACTTGCTTAGACGACCCTACAGTCTGGGATAATATTATATGAATTGATTAGAATTATTTCTCAAGTTGCAAATAAGAATGTTAATTACTTATTGGCTTATAGGCGAATATACTTTCTTTTTTTATTTCTTTTTTTGCTGCATATTCGTAAAGAAATGAAATGTGAAGATTAGGTGATTTCTCAGACATACCAAGTGAATCATCCTCATTTCTTTCTTTTTACATTTGACCTTCCGCATGTACCGTCCATATACATGTACCTGTTATCATTCATGTACGGGGGCGACTGGCGTATTTGAAGGACGCGCACGAGGTTTCACAGATTGCGACGCAAGAGCAAGTAACAACCGAAACCTAATTAGTCGCATGCGAAATCGTTTGATTTTCTTGCACAAGGCATGTTTTTCAGGGTGGGATTGGTAAGGGAAGTGAAATGGAGCTGGAGGGTATGAATTGTATTTTTCTACTCATTGAAAAACTGGTAGGAAAAATGCATGGTGGTGACAAAACTATAGTGTGCGAAGAATTGTTTGTTTGTATGATAGGCAAATTAGTATGTAGCAAAATGGTATTGAGTGCCAGAGGCACGGTCCACGGTCCAAGTTCTCTACGTAATTGTTGTGTTGGGAAGAAGTTTTTGGGAGCTCGACAGAAAGCTTATGGATATTCGGATTTTGTGTGCCTAGCCGTATTGGCATCAAAATACTCGGAGATTGTAAGTTGATCGGTCAAATCAACGTAACAAAGACAGAATAACCGAGAGCACTCACGTGGCAACGGCTCTTAAGTGATCCTATGAAATTACAAGAAGGATTAGAGCAGTAGCCAATGAGCACCCAAAAGAGTTGACAAGATAAATGCTTCTCATGGTGCAGTAATCATCCACCGGAGCAGCACGATCGACGTGCTCGGCCGAATATCATAAGCCGGGCCTGGACTGGCTTGCACGATATTTTCATATAGGAAAGTTGTGCGTCAATTTAGCAAGGCCGGACAAAGTTTGGCTGCTTCCACATTGAAAATGTTGTGCCTGAATTGCTCAAACTTTAGATTCATCATAAATGATGATCTTAAAACGAATTACACTTCGCAGCCGCTAGTAGAATATACCACATAATCGTTTATGCCCCAGTGAAATGAAATATGGTGCCAGAAATTATGAGAATCTGATAAGCTTGATGGTATTACTCTTTGGACCTCGAATTCTGGAAATGGTGACGCTAATTGGGTTAAAGAGGCCTCGCTTATAGAAACTCTTGTATTTTATTTTTCATTTTGCGAATCCATGTTTGTTAGAATCCTAAGGGTGGGCAAATTTTCACATTTGGCGGCATCTGATTCTTAACAGATTGAAGGCAGGTTTTGGTTTGATCACGTGTTATTGCTATTTTATCTGTGGCGTTTTACTGTGGCGTTCGAGCCATATTCTTCTCATTCAGTTTTTTTTTTTATTGAATGAATTCACATCTCTATTGGAACAACTCGATACATAGTGTCATTCAACTCATCGTTGACAAATCACGAAGAAATATATGCTTTCATAGTATCTAGTCTTTCTTAAAGGTAAAAATAACAGCGAAGAGCATTATAGAAGGACCAGTTAAGTGGGGCTATTAGTTGTGTCCTAAGCAAGTTCTATTAAAGCTGAGCAGGGGATAAGCATCAAGAATTAAGGAAACAGTGTCGGAACACATTTTTAATCATCAAAAATTAGCTTTAATGGACAGTAATAACGTTGGATTCGATTTAGACTCTGGTCTTAATCATCGACAGAACGGCAATAATAAAGAAAAGAACAAGAATTCAGGTAGAATGACGCAACTAGCCAATATGGATAATATTTGGGGAAACAGCCCAGAATTCTCTGGCAACTCACCATCTACTTCTAATCATTTACAAGCGTTAATGCACCCACCAGGTAGTAATGTTGACGATGTTACGCCAAACATTTTGTTGGAGCAGTTGGCATTTGTAGATAATTTTATGACTGATATTCCTCATGATTTTAATGGTGTTGGGAATAATTTAGGCGAGGGCATTTTAAATCCAGCAAACGCGCATCAACCGATATCTGCAGATGTACAGCTAGCATTAGATGAGAGGTTGGCTGCTGAATTAAGCATATTTGCCGATGAAACTTTTATTTTTCCAGACGAAGACAAAAATGATGGCAACAATTGGGAAGATGCAACCAACAATTCTGGAAATGGCGGACTGAACAATGGCATCACCAGCAACATTAACCAAGACAATGCAGCCCAGGTCGACGGTAGGGACAACAGCAATGATGGCAATAATAGTTCCAGTCATGGTGGCAGAAATCATTCAGAAAGAAGACACCTTCTTGATCGTAAAGCAAACCTTATGGGTAACCAGTATGTGCATACTAAGCAACGTTTTTCGAAAAATAGAATTGTCAATCATAATTCACCAACTGCGGATCATGGTGGATTCACAAATTTCGATGTCCAGGAGAATCCAAATCGAGTTAGTAACCGAGAAACACCCGTGCTACCGTCGCCGTTAAGCACTTTGCTAGCGACGCATGATTTGTCTTCTCAGAAGCGTCTTCAGCCATCCAACTCGTCTCTGTCCTCTGCGGGAGAGCCTCCTGTTTCGAGTAATTTTCAATCGAATATACAAATGCCCGATTACTCTAATATACAGACGTCTACATTGGTTTCATTACTTCCGAGATTACAAGTTCCAAAAGGTGCTTATGAGTCTTTACGCACAGTAGGCTTTAGGGACGAGCAAATAGATGCAATCGCTGCCATCATGGCTTATTATGAAAGGGAAAGAGACAAGTTTGAAAATCCTGGACGATCCACCGGAAACGAAAAGGTTCCCTCTTCAAAACCCCATTCTACAATACCTACAGGCATACAACACTCTACCTCTGAGAATATTTCAATACCGCGTCAAAATTTACCGAGATCATTCGAAGAAATGCTCGGATATCTGAATGAAACCCCTCAAGAATCTAAAACGGGTGATTCGTCCGAACCTCCGCCCAGTAAGAAAGTCAAGCAAACTCCTAAGCCAGCTAATGCGTCACATCAAACAAACTCTGGGACGGTTTTCCCCTCTACTACAACTCAAGAAGTATTTTCCAAGGCCAAGACTACTGGTGACGAGAAACCAGGCAACCACGTGGAAGCGACGACCATCAACTCCTCTATTTCAGAGATTTCGAAAGGGCATGATTCTATTGATGAAAAAAAAGAAATGGCTTCGACCGTAGACAATAAAAGTAAACATTCACGTCCAAAACTTCCTGATATTGGGGATGCCAAGAAGATGAAAGAAAAAGACATGGAGAACTGGATGAATGATTTTTCAGAATTAGCAAGAGATTTAAAACAACGTATCCAGACCCTTGAAATGGAAAACAGACTCTTGAAAGATTTAGTTCTAGACAGGGGAGATACACAACCTGAAATTGCTGAAGTGAAGAAACGTGAAAAATCTCAGAATGAATAACTCCAAGGATGGAAGTTCAGTATAAACTTAATTAGTCATATTTAACCGACTAGGACAGAATTGCCAATAAAGTAATAAGAGTAATTACGATCACGATCACTAAAACAATTGTACCGCATCTATTTTTCCGCTTTTGGTAATCATTAGCCTTGTTTAGTTGTTTATGTGCTTTTCGTATATTATCTGATAAGCCTGTTACGTTGTCAGCAATGGTGTCAACTTGTTCTCCCTGTTCTTGAACAAGCGAGCCTAATTGTTTGAAAATTGCATTGACTTCCTGTACAGCAGATCGTATTTTTGAGATATCCTGAGATCTTTCCTGTTGAATGATAGTATGGAAATCCAGTTCATCCTGGTTTAAACGGCCTGTATGTTTTTGGACAGACTCTAACAGAAGCGGTGTTTCTTCTGACTGTTCTGACTGTTCCAAAATTGTTTGAATATTTTCTAGCTCTTCTTGGATGGGCATACTTTCATAGCCGGATTCTAACTGATTTGAGGCGTTTTTTGGTAGTTGAAACATGCTTGATTTCTTGCCGTAGTCATGCTGTAAGGATCTATATTCCGCTTTGAGTGTCTCAAAGTCTCTGACAAGTTTATCTTTAGAGATTCGAAGGCTTAATTCCTCGAGTTTATCTATAAGCTTTTCTATTGTTGGTATTATATTCTTCTCGATATCATCTCTTAATGTTATTCTGTCCTCGTTTGTTCCAACTAGTACAACCTTTCTCTTTAATAACTGAATATTTTGCTGAAGAGTAATCAACAATGGCAATTCAGAATCCTCAACTATAAATTTGACAGGTTTAGTATTACCATCGTGACTTTTCTGATAGAAAGACATTGTAGCAACTTGTCTCACTGTCTGTGGTCTGAGAGTTGATTGTTCCTTTGTCATCACTTTACCGCAATAAGATTCAAGACATAAATTTTATAAATCACGTGATTTAATATGAGGCACTGTCCCTAAAAACACGGAGGTCATTTGACATCAAACTTGGATGAGATTTATACCTCGTTGAAATTTTTTGAGGCGGATAATAATTGATCGTCTTTGTTTTATTCGTTGAAATACGTTCCTATGGGCCTTCCTATTTCTTTGGTTATTCCTTTGAATCGTTGATACGACACGCCAAAAATATTAGAAAAAAAAGAGAAAAAATTGAAAAACGCGTTAATGGATTAATATGAAACCATCCCCACTACTCTGAAGAGCTCATTCGATCAACCATTTAGGAAAGGTTAAATACTACACAAGCCATGGGCAGTAAAGATAGACTAGAAGTACTCAAAAAACTACAGCAAGCGCGGAATAATAAATCAGGCAAGTCGGTGCTAGATGAACAACTACACGACGCTGTTTATGATTTAGTTGATGAAGACCAGTACAGAAAAGTAAAAAGACAAGAACTGTTGCGAGATGACTTTGTAGAGGACGATGATGGACAAGGATACGTTGATAGGGGCGTAGATGGCTGGGAAGAGGAACACCACTATTACGATGATGATGATGATAATGATAATGAAAACGATCAAAATGAGGCCAGCAGAAATATAGGAGTTTCAAGAAAAAGGTCACGGAAGATCAAAGATACTATTGGGGATATGGTGAAGCACCAAAAAGCTAAAAGAATACTAGAGCCGTCAGATCACAAGCCAAAAAAAGTGTCATTGGACAACTTCAACGATATCTTGGAGGAGTTTGATTCTAAACCTAATGTTAAAAAGCTTAGGTTAGCAAAGAGAACAGATGAAGACCCTGTTGAAAGACCCCAATATAACATCAAAGAGATTGACTCTTCTCCACTTAAAAATAGACAAAGCCCAAGACCGCGTTCAATTGTCATGGAAGCAGTGTCAGATGACGGTCCTGAGGATGAACAGGAAATAAAATCCCTCTTAAAAGATGTCAAGAGCTCTCCAAACAGGCTAAAGCATGAGCCCAGCGAATATTCTGAAAGTGATGATGATGAAATTCATTTCAGTAAAAGAAAGGCAAAATCCGTTGCGATTCAGAGAAGAATCAATTTGAATTCTTCAACAGTTCCTATCTCGTCTTCTCCGTCATCTTTTATAACGGCACCAAACACACCGGTTTCGAAGCATTTACAACCCTCTTCTTCAAATTTTTCAGATGTCAGTTATAAGGGTTTTGGTTCTAAATTGGCAAAGGAAAATGTTGTTGACCCTACGACCGGTAAATTCCAAATGTACTGGTTAGATTTCACTGAGGTGGATACTTCATTACTCTTGTTCGGTAAACTTAAAACGAGGAATGGGAAATTGGTTTCTGCCATGGTAGAAATAACTGGTCTCGCCCGACAACTTTATTTTCTTCCCAAACAAGGCAAAACTCCAAGTGACACTCATGAAGAAATCATACCACTTTTACTCGAAAAATACGGTCTTGAGTCGATACGTGCCAAACCAGAAACTAAAAAGTATTCTTTCGAATTACCAGATATCCCCCAAGAATCTGAATATTTGAAGGTTCTTCTCCCTTTTGATACACCAAAAAGCAAAAATGTCACTATACCAGCAGAATTGGAAGGTGACACATTCCATCATGTCTTCGGAGGAAACAGCGGATTGTTTGAAACTTTTGTCACTC
The DNA here is from genome assembly GCA_030579315.1 of Kluyveromyces siamensis. NCBI lineage: Eukaryota > Fungi > Ascomycota > Saccharomycetes > Saccharomycetales > Saccharomycetaceae > Kluyveromyces > Kluyveromyces siamensis. The sequence goes on from JAKTQE010000037.1 coordinate 36,466, forward strand.
AAAGAAAAATTATGGGACCTTGCTGGTTGGAAATCTCAGGAGGTGACTTTGACACTCTGCAAGGTGCTTCTCACTGTTCAGTTGAAGTCAAAGTTTCTTCTCCAAATTCTATCGCACCACTTGGCGAAAAATCTTCGCCAAATCTGAATTGCATTTCTTTAGCAGTTCAAACTGTGATGAATGCGAAAGAAAATAAGCAAGAAATTGTATCTATTACGATGTCGGTATACAAAAACCTATCTCAAGATACTGCCATCTCTGAAAAATTAAAACCAGAAGAAATCATTACTTTGGTGCGACCTCCCCAGGGATCTGCTTTCCCACCTTTATTGGCACCAAAATCAAAAAAAGAGCTTCCTGGTAATGTACGGCTATTCAACAACGAAAAGACTCTTTTGAATTGCTTCTGCGCCTTGTTCAAAGTTAATGACCCTGATGTCATTTTTGGGCACAAGCTGGAAAATGTCATTCTAGATATCTTATCCCATCGAGCTTTCGAACTCAAAATTCCGCAGTTCAGTGTTTTTGGAAGAAGAGCAAGAAAACAATGGCCTGAGAGGTTTGGCAAAAATGGAAATACAAACATGTCTCAGTTTATGATAAGAGATCTATTTTCAGGTAGACTACTATGTGATATATCGAATGAGATGGGACAGTCATTGACTCCAAAGTGTCAAAATTGGGAACTTAACGAAATGTACCAAGTTGCATGTGGACGAGAACGCAAATCTTTGGAAATCAACTTCTTAAATCCTATTTATCAGGAGGACGAATCTCAAATGCTTCTTGCCCTCAGGGAAAACATCGAAAATTCTATTGTCACAGCAGAGGTTGCGTTTAGCATTCAAATTCTTTCTCTGACTAAACAGCTAACGAATTTGGCGGGTAACGCGTGGGCACAAACTCTTGGTGGTACTAGAGCGGGTAGAAATGAATATATTTTACTCCATGAGTTCGAAAGAAATGGATATATTGTTCCTGACAAGGAGAGTAAGCAAGCAAAACAGGAAAGGCTTCAAAAGAACTCAAATCCTAATGAACAACAACACTCCAGTAAAAAGGCCAAATATCAAGGTGGTTTGGTCTTTGAACCGGAAAAAGGGCTTCATAAGGACTATACACTGGTGATGGACTTCAATTCTTTATATCCTTCAATCATTCAGGAGTTTAATATTTGTTTCACCACAGTTAAAAGAGACCCTAAGGATATTGAGCAACTGCCTGATGTTCCCGAAAAAAATATGGTGCAAGGTGTGCTACCGAGATTACTAGCCAACCTTGTTGACCGTCGTCGTGAGGTCAAAAATCTTATGAAGAATGAGACAGATCAGAACAAAAAAGCGCAATACGATATTAGACAACAAGCACTTAAGCTGACTGCGAACTCCATGTATGGTTGTTTGGGTTATGTCAACAGTAGATTCTATGCAAAGCCACTGGCAATGCTAGTGACTAACAAAGGTCGAGAAATTTTAATGAACACAAGGCAGTTGGCAGAAAGTCTGGGACTTATTGTTGTTTATGGTGATACTGATTCTGTTATGATCAATACAGGGAGTTCAAACTATGGGGATGCCATAAAGATAGGAGAAAATTTCAAGAAAGTGGTTAACGAAAGGTATAGGCTATTAGAAATTGATATTGATAATGTATTCAAGCGACTGTTACTTCATGCTAAAAAGAAATATGCTGCCTTGAATGTATCTTTTGACAAACAGGGGAATGAATTTACTACTCTGGAAGTCAAAGGTTTAGATATGAAGCGTCGTGAATTTTGTCCTCTCTCCAAAGAAGTCTCGACACATGTCCTGAATGTGATATTATCTGATAAAGACTCCGAAAGTGCGTTGCAAGAAATTTATGAATACATGGAGGGCATAAGAAGTAAAGTGGATAATAATGAAGTTCGGATGGACAAGTTCAAGATAAACACAAAGTTATCAAAAGATCCAAAGTCCTATCCAGGAGGTAAGAGCATGCCAGCTGTACAAGTTGCGTTGCGTATGCGAGAGGCAGGTAGGGTGGTTAAAGCCGGATCGGTCATTACTTTTGTTATCACAAAATCAGAAGAGACTGAAAATGATGACGATGGACAAACCAGTGTGGCACAGCGAGCTAGGGCCCTCAATGAGGTTATGAACAAAAATAACACCCTCAAACCAGATCCAGTTTACTATTTAGGAAAGCAGATATTCTCCCCTGTTGAAAGGTTATTGGAAAGAATAGAAAGTTTCGATGTTGTGAGATTGAGCCAATCCCTGGGTCTTGACAGCAGGAAATATCTCAATCGCAGTGGCACGAATAATGAATTTAGTGCTAACGGAATTGAGGGCTTGCAGCCATTAGAAAGTACGGTTAGTGATGAAGAACGGTTTAAAGAGAGTATGCCATTGGAGTTCACGTGCCCTAATTGCCAGGCTAAGTTCAAATACGGAGGTATAGTGGCATCTAATAACTATCGAATGACCTTTTCAGGATTACAATGTTCGCATTGTGAACACCAGTTCTCACCTATCCAAATGACTTCGCAAATTGAGCGAAGCATCAGAGCGCATATTTCTTTATACTATGCCGGCTGGGTATCCTGTGATGACACTACATGTGGTAATGTGACCAGACAAATATCTGTTTTTGGTAAAAGATGTCTAGTCGAAGACTGTACCGGAGTAATGAGATATAGGTATACGGACAAACAACTCTACAATCAGATGTTGTACCTGAAGTCTCTTTTTGATCTAGAAAAAAATAAGAATCAGACATTGAAACCATTGTATTATCATGATGATCGTGATGCTCCATCCCGCAAATTGACTTCGTCCGAAATATATGCTTTAACAGATCAAAATAAAGAACTCTTTGATCTTTCTAGGCAGATCGTAGAAAAATATTTAAGCGATTGTGGACGAGCTTATGTTGATATGGGAGGTATCTTTGATTTCATGTCGACACGTGTATAAAAATAACGAGGCTCTTGGAGTCTTGTTTTATAGCTATATCTAATTGGAAGTAGCATGCACAAACAGGAAGATTGAAAAATAAAAGATGGCATGTGATCTTCGGCCTCTTTTGGCCACTTTCTTGTTTCCTAAATAGGAAAGAGACCCCGAGATAAGGTGCTCGGTTTTCATACGACGAAATATGTATAGCAGCCAGGAGGCAGCGGAGGCGCACGGATCAAAATTTACATAGTAGAATTTGTTCCCAAATTGTTAGATAATTCTATGCATTTAAACAGGGATCACGAAAATCACAATAGTGTGAGCAGATAAGAAAAGTACAAAACAGGAGAATATATTTGAATTTGCAGCCCCACTTATAATAGTAGGGGCATTTACATCTGAGCTCTCTTAAAAACATCAGGAATAGCTATTTTACTATTGTGGACTTGAGGCCTTTGAATTATTGGCAAAGAGTAATAATTATAGTTTGTACAAATTATACTCAGAAGCATGGCAGATAATGAGCGTGCAGAACCGTGCACTTCCAATATCAGCATACCTGCGGATGCACAACGAAGAAGGCAGTCCATTTTGTTGCTGTCAGAAAGTGCAAAAAGCCGTAAATCCTTTGTTAGTCATACTAGAATAAATGGGATGCAAGGATCACCAGGTCTTGGAAAAAGTATGGAATCCAGGGCGTTGATCGATGTGGACTCGCCAAATTTCAAAACTAACTCGGGCCATCAGACAGAGATCCTTAATTCTTTACGGCAAAATTATTTGAACGATAATTTATCGAAGAGTCACTCTAACACACAATTAAGCCGCAAATCGCATTCTTCTACAATGTTGGAGAGCGATGCAAACACAGAAAGTGACGTTAGCATTCCAGAGTATGATTCAAATTTAAATAGCCAGGGTGGTGATATTATTCGAGATTTATACAAGTTGGGCAACAATTTAGACCCCTTGAAAAAAAATAAAAATAGATCGTTAGATGAATTAGATTTGAGCGGAGGCCATTACCGGAAAAATTCTACTGCAAGTGCATTGAACGTTCCAGGTGGGTTTAGACGAGAGTATATTGTCCAGAAAATAAGAGGAGATGCAAGTAAGGTCACTGGCACCGATTCTCGACAAGATTCTGCAGTAGCCTCATATGGGTCAATTGTCTCTTCAGATTCAGCTGAAGTGTCAGATATTGACAAGGTTCCATTCTTGACAAGGAACTTCCTAGAATTTTTGTATGTTTATGGGCATTTTGCTGGTGAATCATTCGATGAAGATTTTGGGCTTAACGAAGGAAGGGACCAGGAAGAAGCATTATTACTGCATAGGCCGGATCTGGAAACTGGCAGAAAACATCTGCCTTCAAATAGTCCTAAAGTTAAAACTACGACGTTGAAGTCGTTTTTGCTCATGCTTAAATCATTTATTGGGACTGGTATTCTTTTCCTCCCAAGCGCGTTTGCAAACGGTGGGCTTTTTTTCTCTATTGGGATGTTGCTATTCTTTGGCATTTACTCTTATTGGTGTTACTATATTCTGGTCAGGTCGAAAGTTGCAACAGGTGTCTCGTCATTTGGTGATATCGGGTTGAAATTGTATGGTGAATGGATGAGATACAATATTCTCGCTTCTCTAACTTTAACCCAGTTAGGTTTCTCTGCTGCATATGTGGTTTTCACCTCAAAGAATCTTTTAATGTTTTTGCAGAACGTTTTTCAATTGAACTCTTTGAAAATAGAATATTTACTCCTTTTCCAAACTGTTATCTTCATTCCATTATCTTTTATTAGAAACGTTTCGAAACTCTCTTTGACCTCCTTGTTAGCGAATTTTTTTACACTGTTTGGGCTTCTTATCGTCGTTTTCTTCACAGCAAAACATTTGATCGTTGATCTTCATATGGTACCTGAGGAAGGTATAGTCTATGGATTCAATTCCTCTAAATGGTCCCTCTTCATAGGCACTGCAATTTTTGCCTTTGAAGGGATTGGTTTGATAATTCCGGTTCAAGATTCGATGCAACATCCGGAAAAATTCCCATTGGTCTTGGGACTGGTCATTATAACTGCAACTGTCCTGTTTATCGCTGTCGCTGTATTAGGGTATCTAGCTTTCGGGCAGTACATTGAAACAGTTATATTGATGAATTTACCTCAAGACAATCTACTAGTGAACTCTATTCAATTCTTTTACTCATTGGCTATCCTCTTTTCTACTCCACTACAGCTCTTCCCTGCTATAGGCATAATTGAAAGTAGGTTTATCCCAAAATTCAAGAAGATCGCGCCCTCAAATAACAAGGATGGCATTGAGTATAAACCTAATTCAGGTAAATTAGACTGGAGAGTAAAGTGGAGTAAAAACTTTTTGAGATCACTTATCGTCATTTCTGTCATTGGTCTTGCTTACTTCGGAGCTGACCATCTGGATGTGTTTGTATCTTTCGTTGGATGTTTCGCCTGCATTCCTTTAGTTTATATGTACCCACCAATGCTACATCTAAGGAGTTGTAGCAAGTCTGAATATCAGGAAGATCCAACACTGAAAAATAAGCTACTTCTATTGCTAGATTACATATTGATTTTTTTTGGAGGTGTCGCGATGGTTTATACTTCCTGCGAAGTCATTATGGGCTAGTTGCAAAGATAAATATAAAATAAACATGACAGAATATATTGTCATCTAATATTACAAACAGCATTCTGAAGTCATTTCATTTCCATAATTTCATATTATTCAGTTTTATTTATCAATGCATTCCATCCTTCTGCTCATACGTATGATGATTTCCGAAGTCTACCTTATTATTTCAATAATTATATCTTCTTCATTGTATTGGTTTAATTTTTTTTTCAGTAGGATTACCCTCGACTCCGAGAAAATCCAAGAAAAACTTTGAAATGGAAACAATACAGCACACCCAACTCGTTACACAAAGAAGCGCACCACTTCGAAACACCACCAGCCTATTATATTTCAGTGAAAGCTCCTAAGATGGGAAGAAACTTCTATGATGATTTAACTGAGAAAATTGTCGAACGAGGGGAACCTTTAATTCCTGATTTTATTAAAAATAATTCTGAAGTCAAGACAACCACATTACCAAACGGTAACGAGATTACCGAATCCATTCCTGTGACCGAATGGATCAACGAACTTAGAATTAAGACGATTCACAAGAAAGAGTATCTTGAAGCTGAACTAGCGACACAAAAGTCTGCAGCCAGAAACGAGTGGAATACATTCAGGACATACTGGAAAGAAAATGTTTTCTCCGACGATCATGAACTCAAAGAAAAATCTGCAGTTGCTAATGTGATATCCCTTGGAAGTTGGTTCACAGGTTCTGTTATTACTAGCAAGAAAAATTGGGGGTACAGCTCTCCATTTAACACCGATAGTGCTAGCATTTTAAAACGAACCCCTAGTATCCTAGGAAGGACTATTACCAGTTTTCCTGTTAGGTTGACCCTTCCATGGATTATGGCTGGTTTTGCATACTCTCAATTGATGCCTAATACCTGGAATAATGCTGCGTCTACTTTTAAGCGTGATGTTTTACCAGAAGAGTTCGTGAATCAGTCTGAATCTCTACGCCAAGCTCTTTTTGAAAATGGCGCAAAATCTCAATGGAATAGCTTAACTCAAAATATTCAACTCAGCTTACAATCTGGAATCCAGCAGGTTAGAGAGCTTGTTGCAGGAACAGTAAATAAAGATTAGAAGTGCTACTCGGACACATAAATACAACAAGAGAATAGATTCCAATAAGTTACATAACTTCTATATAACATTAATAACCTCCGTGACGTGAATAGCCATTAGCAAACTCGTCATTTGGATATGGCGTATTTGAATAATATTGATTGTAGTTTCCGTTAGAATAGCGCGAGTTTGTTTGAATGCCACTTCTGTAGCCTGTGTCTTGATCGAAATAAGTTTGGGTTGACTCTCTGGTGCTCACAAATTGGGAACTTTCGGGTTCATGCTGATAGGAATATTGTTGTCGACTTGGTAATGCAGGCGGTTCAGAAATATAGTTGTTCGTTGGAAGAATAGTTGGGTGATAAGTTTCTAGCTCAATTTCACTAACCATGTCCTCATCTCGCTTCACGGCTGTTGTCTTTCCTGATGAAACCAAGCCTCTTTGAGCTTCTAGATCATAGCTCTGTTCCATTTCAGAGATATCTGACTTGGAAGGTGAGAATCGTTCATCGTAGTAGGCAGCTGGATTCCTTGAATATTCTGGCTCAGGATTACGGATTGGCTGGTAGACAACCATCGGTGTGTTCTGAGGATAAGTTTGCAATGGTTGTTGATCATTCCTCTTTCTGTTACAAAGACAACACCAGCAAAAGAACTCATATATATTTGTTACTCCTGATTGAAAACAATGAAGTATGGCCCCAATTATGTATAGCGCAAATATAGACGCCAAGACGATACCAACTATTGCAACAATCTTGCAAACTTTATTGTCCATACACGTATCCCACGATTTAAAACTGTCTGCCGTGCTTGTCACGCTATCTGTCCATGATCGAATGTAAAGCTCACGCCTACTACATTGCATACTCATTATATTATCCGTTCTATACTTCGCACTCAATACCGATATTGGCACTGACTGTTGTATGTGTTCCTGATATAGTTGGGTCAATGCGATGCTCGTCATTCTTATCCCAGATCAGAATTTGCCAAATATAGACCTGACGGAAACCGAAATATTGCACGTGATACAAATTTAACCAACCTTCAACCTGGATTATTAACGAGCTGGCTGTGCAAACTGTTTTGTCGCGTAGTATGTCATCCATTACATTTGCTTTAAAGACACTAGTAGTACAAGGAGACATCAGTAAACCTGGGCTCAAGTAGAGCTGACTTAAATAGATTACAAATAAAGTTTCAGTTCTTCACGGAAGGGCAGACAGTAGCCATTGTGGTGCTTTCTTTTTATTTATTTCCACAGATTTGATGTCAAAGGCCTCAATTAGAAGCTCTACAAGAATTCTTCCGCCGCGACTACCAGTGAATCGCCTATATTCCTCTGAAACACTAGCTAAATTCCAACCCATTAATCTTCTTAGGCATCCTATTACGGTACCAGTCCTGTGCCTTCCCATGCCACAACATACTAAAAGTGGGTAGTTATCTGCGTTGACCATAGTTTGTAATGCATTTATGATCGAGTTCTCTGTAAGCCCATCCCACGGGTTGTCATCTTCCCCGCCATCTGGGTTAATGGCAGCAAACTGTAGCTCAATGTTACGATCGTCGCAAAACTCCAGAAGTGCATCTTGTGGTTCTTCGTTCGCAAGCCAAATGATGGTTTTCAGGTTTAAATCTAGAAGAAAAGGAAAATTTACGTTTGATGGCTGCCCAGACCTGTACAAATATCTTTCTACTGGGCAAAAATTCAAGGGAGGAACTATCCTTTGCGAGGGGGGGTGTGAAATATTAATTTCTGGACGACCCGTTTCTATTTCTTCATCGGCAAGTAGCACATCCTCCTCTTCTTCTTCGTCCGCATACTGTTCCATTTTTCTATTTTATACAAACCGTAGCCTCAGTTTGGACTCTTAGAATATATTGATGTCCAAATATAACGTTGTTTGCTTCGTATCAAACTTTCATCCATATAATCATCATATTTAATTTAACTTATATTTATCCAAAAATTCAAAAATAAGAAGTTGCCAACATAAAATAACTTGAATGCACTTAAATAATATTTAAAAACTCGAAACAAAACAGACGAAATTCAACTGTTAGCCCGTTGAGAACACTAAATTTATTATTATGGTCAGAAAGCAAACTAGGGCAACTTCAGCCTCTAAATTCACGCAATTTTCGGAATCAATTTTTACAGCTTGGGATGCTTATAACAAAGATCTAAAGGATAACAAACAATTGCTTTTGATAGATCTATTTTTAGGCTTTTTGGTATTGGTAGCAGTTGTGCAGTTCTTATTTGCTATCTTAGTCGGAGATAGCTTTCCTTTTAACGCCTTTTTGTCCGGCTTCATTATTTGTGTTGGTCAATTTGTATTGCTGGTGTCATTGAGACTTCAACTGATGAAGGAATTCCCTGGTATTTCGAAAAAAAGAGCATTTGGTGAATTTATATTCGCAAGTTTGGTTTTGCATTTTATATGTTTACACTTCATCAATTGAGTCTTCAAAAAGCTTGAGAGAAACTCCTTGTCATGAAATTATATATATCGCCCGTCTACTAACGTGAATTGACTGAAGCCATCAGCAAAATTCATTCACTGTCTCAAGATCAAATTTCGTTTTTTTCTGGACAATGAGAATTTTTTACAGATTTATGACTGAGATTCGGTCAATGTGCCCATGTGTTATTCGATCAGCCTATGATGCGGACGATCGGTTTCTTTTCGTCTTTGAGAAGACGTTATTGGATAAAAAAATATAAAATACATAGAAATTAAGACCAAGATAGTACAGCTTTTGGTTTATCTTATACATTGAAAGAAGCCCCACAAAGCAACAAAAATAACCCAAATTAATTTCATTTCCCGCGTAAAATTTACGCACACTTACGAAATTACACAACATCCGCCGGAACTACTATCCTTTTTATCAGATTTAGTAACAGGCTTCGTCTTTCTCTGGGCCTGTTGTTTTGTCGCATTTTGGGCGCCAGACGGCTTCGCTGCCGAATTTTGCTCAGTATTTGTGCCGTCACTTTTTGCATAAGCACCACTTTTTGATTCCACTGAATGTTCATGATGTTGTTGGGAGCCACCATAATCACCATTTTGTTGAGAGTAGTTCCCCTTCTCAACCTTTACGCTTCCAGTTACTCTATGATCAGCAAACGTGTCTCCCTTAAATCCTTTGCCTTGGTCTCTAACAAGACGCACCAATCCATAAAATGATTCTTCCACATTGACATTTTGTTTAGCAGAAGTCTCTAAAAATGGTGCATTAAACTGTTTTGCCAAATTTTGGCCCTCCTCGTACGACACCTGTCTTTCGTCCTCTAAATCGGCCTTGTTACCAACAACGAAAGCAGGAACGTAGTCAGTATCTTTAACCCTAAGAATTTGTTGATAATATGTCATTAGCTCCTCAAAAGAGGTTTTAGAAGTAACAGAATAAACGAGTAAAAACCCTTCACCTGTCCTCATGTACTGTTCTCTCATCGCTGAATATTCTTCTTGTCCAGCAGTATCCAAAATATCCAAAATAGTAACCTTCCCATCAATAACCGCTTGCTTTCTGTACGAATCCTCAATTGTTGGGTCATATTCATCTACAAAATGCGACTGGATTAGCCTAATGGTTAATGCAGATTTACCAACACCTCCTCCACCAACTACAACTAGTTTATACTCCCTGGTTTTGCTCTAAAAGACAAAGACATCCATGTTAGTACAAATATTTCTTTTGAGACAGTATAAATACGATTTTATTCCTCGTGATGAGTCTTTCTTAACTAAGGGTAAATTTTCAGTTACGGTTAAAAGCACAACCACGACTATAGCCACGAATAGAAAAAACGATTATAACAAAAGCTTAAAAATAGCTCTCTTCACATACTTTGACCAATGACATTGCTATTTTGGTAAGCAATTTGCTCCAGTACCTGTCTGGTTGGTTATGAAGTTTTCTATCGAAAGATGCCTTGTTTTCGATGGCCAATAATCCAGAGTGCTAACGTAAAGAACCACTTTCTTAAAAAAAATCAACAAAAAAAACAGTTGGCAACAACTAAAGAAAAAAAAAAGTTGAACTTAAAAATATTGCCATGGGAATGGGAAAGGATCTTTTTTTTTGAAATGGAATGGAACCTGTCCGTTATATCTATAACGTACCATAAAGAGGGGTGATCAAGAAAAAGTTGGAATACTCATGTCGTTACTAGGATACGCGACAATGAGTAATCAAAATAAGAGGGGGGTAATTACAAGGCATTAATTGATATGAAATGGACGATCGGCACTCAACGCATGGCACATCCATTCAAAGGGCATATCGTTAATATGGTATGATGCATCTAGATCATGTAGAAGCAGTGAAATTATTGTAATAATACAAGTATGTGGGCTTAGATAACTAGAATTAATGAATACGTAATGATGTTTTTGATCGGAATTATCTGCGACTGAAAAGCGTGGAGGAATTCACAGTTTCTTGGTACAGTCGTCGCAATACCATTTTCCCCTTGGTAAAGTTTCTAGGCCAATGCATGGAAGGTGGAACCATTCGAGCTCACAGTTCTCACCATCACAGCCAACCATTTCTCCGTATGCAACCTGGTTACAGTAGCAATACAAAGCTTCGCCATATTCGTTTGTCTTCGGACGAGAGCTATCTGTAGTATGGGCTGGATGGGCTGTAGATGTAACGCTATTATTTACGACAGTAGCCCTCTTCTTAGACCTTCTTCCGGAATTTGAAGGAGTTGTATGTGTATGCGGCGCCGTGGCGGCAGCAGCACCACCACGTTTTCTCTTGTGAGTGTCTTCCTCATTTCCGCCTGGATTAACCTGTTGGCTCGAACTATTCGCTCCTGTGCTGTTCTGCGGGGCAGCTACAACATCAGGGGCCGCGCCGGTGACGACTTCACCGCTGGCTCCACTAGCGCCGCCAGCAACTGCATTATTTGGTGCAACGTTCCCTGGTTGTCTTCTCGCGGCCATGGCTTCCCTTCTCGACTCACTTTTTAACGCTTGTTGAGACTTATTCATGGCATTAGACTCTACTTTCGCCATTAATTCCCGATGTAAATGCATTGCCGGATGATTGTCGTTTCCAAGTCTTAACTTCTCTGGTATTTCTTGATTCCTAATCGCGACCTCGTACGCTAATTCTAACCGGTCCGTTAACCGTTCAATAGAGTCGATCGCAATGGAAGAAACATGCATCTTCTCTTCCAGCGAAGGAATCAGCTCCTGAAACCACTGGTTTATCGTACTCAACCCAACTTTTTCGTCATCTTCACGTTTTGCTCCGTCGAGGAACCCTTCAATACACTTGTTCAGTTCGGGTACAATATTAACGCATTTGGCATCAATCTCATACAATAAAGTCATGTATCGAGAAACTTCCAGTGGCATCTCTTCAAGTACATCGCTGATATCGTTGAGACCCGGCTGTAGATTGGCAGGTGCTGTCATTGTTCTACTGCTCCGTGCGTATACTTGACTCTGTTCTCCAGAATAACGTCGAGATATCTAGAACTATAAAAGAATGCCAATCATGTTCCAAGACATATACGACATACAAAATGGAATAGCAGGGCTAGGAGGAGCGTGGAGTGGAATTGGAAAACGAAATGAATGAAAAAAAACAAACCTCATGCACGTGACTCGAGTGGAAATTACTCCACCTGCCCTCGTGATGCAATTGTAAAAGGTTTATGATGTTCTCAGGTGGACACTTATCTTGGGGGTTACAAGCTCTACTGCCCTGCTAAACATTGATGCATATGCGCAGGTCAACTCTCGTCGTATTGCACAGCATGGCATGGTAGCTACTAAGCCAGCTTTCTGTTTTTAGGGCATTGCCATTTCAGCACTTTCGTCGCCCTTTACTTTCACCATAGACTTAAAGGGAACTGAAAATTCTTATGACGTATTCATATACACCTTTGTTTAGGGTTGTCGACCCTTGTCCGACATTGTGATATACCTGTCGGTTGTGATGAGATTTCTTGCTCATTGTTAGCCAAAGCATCCAGTCACGTGCTAGTCACACATTTTTTCTGTTTCCGATCCGTCTCGCCGGGCAAAAGATTGATTGTCCGAACTGCTCGGAGTCGGAGCGGATGGCTATCTGCATAGTAAGCGCGCGCAATGGTCACAACAGGTTCGGATAAAATACCTGGGGTAAGGTCATTGGTGATGATACACATTGTAAACAAGGCTATCGAATGGAACCTTAACCATGATGACTAGGCAAAGGTCATGCATAAGACATTAGAGGTGGACGACGTGCAATTAGGGCGTTACATATGCATATATATTGGTATATATTTTACTAGAATTAGAAATACAGTAGGGGTTGGACAAAAAACAAGCGACACTAGAGACGTGAAGAGAACGTTGTTAGGTTTTAACTTCTGGTTTCCAAGCTACTTAAGTTAATTATTAAATAAAACCACGAGAGATGAGCTCTTCAGATGCGCCATTAGAAATAGAATTAGAACAAGCTTCGGCAGGAGCGCAATTGCGTGAAAACTTGAAGTCTTTGGCAGCCGGTGGTGTTGGAGGTGTTTGTGCAGTTTTGACTGGACATCCGTTTGATTTGGTCAAAGTTCGTTGCCAATCCAATCAGGCAAAATCTGCGACGGATGCGGTTTCGAAGATTCTTGCAGATGCCAGAGCCATGTCGGGATTGAGGAGCGCTAACATAGTCAAGGGATTTTACAAGGGGGTTATTCCTCCGTTACTTGGAGTGACACCAATTTTTGCGGTTTCATTCTGGGGTTACGACGTTGGTAAGAAAATTGTCACCTACGGTGGTGATGCAGGCGAAGGTCCTTTGAGTTTGGGTCAGCTAGCTACGGCAGGATTCATAAGTGCAATTCCTACTACCCTTGTTACAGCACCAACGGAGCGTGTGAAGGTTGTTTTGCAGACATCCTCAGATTCTTCATTTGTAGGGGCAGCCAAACAAATTGTCAAACAACAGGGTGTAGCATCACTCTTCAAGGGTTCATTGGCTACTCTCTCCAGAGATGGTCCAGGGAGTGCTTTGTATTTTGCATCGTACGAAATCTGTAAGGATTATTTAGACAAGGCTAGTGGAAGCAATGGAGAATTGTCGATCACTAATGTTTGTATCAGTGGTGGTATGGCAGGTGTGTCAATGTGGGTAGTAGTCTTCCCAATTGATACTATCAAAACACAATTACAATCATCTTCGAAGAAGCAATCTATGTTAGAGGTTACAAAGGAGATTTATAAGAACAGAGGAGGTATCAAGGGTTTCTTCCCAGGGATTGGTCCAGCAATCTTAAGATCCTTCCCAGCCAATGCTGCAACTTTCTTAGGTGTCGAGTTGACGCATTCTTTGTTCAAGGAATACGGTATTTAATGTGCTGCAGGATTAACAGCTAATAGATAAATATTTATATGGTAGTTGAAACTATCATCTGTATGATGTCCATTTTTATGATTGAGCTTATTCTAAATATTGATATTGCTTTATTGTCATAAGTACATTGTCACAAACACATATTTGAGACGAATGTTATAACTTATAACACAAATTCATATTATGTCTTCATTCAATGCAAACAATCATGTAAAGTTCTGCCAGCCATCAGGTTTTTTGATATTGTTTGCATTGTAAAACTTGGTAGTACAAGAATAGCTCTTCCAGGTGAAATCATCGTTTGGATTACAGGAGCATTTATTTTTTAGTCTCGTCTTTTCGTCAACAGGACAAGAATTGAACGGAACATGGTAATAAGATATGTCAGCAAAATGATGTACTTCGTTCCTGTCCAAGAATAAAGCGGCGGCAATGGTATGAACAGGTGCATCTCCCCATCTTTCATAGAAAAATCCACCAGCTCTGTCCAAGTGATCGAAGTATTTGGAATAAGCATCGCCATTCCAAAAGTCCAGCGCGGCCACTTCGAAATTGGACCAGAAATGACATAAATTGTAATGCTCACCGTCATCATCTGAAATGTAGTCCATCATGTTGTTTGTATGTAGGGTCTCCGGGTTAGCATCCAAAAATTCCTTGGTAGTGGACCATAAGGTTTCAATGGTGCTTTCATATTCGCGAAGCGACATGGTGAATCCATATTTCTTTCCGTTATCTTTCATAAATCTGAAAATATCGTAATTGATATCACATGAGAATTTGACACTAGGTTCAACACGCCAGTAGTACTCATAATCTGCCATCAACTCATTTCTATAAAAGAACCCGGACTCAAAACGACACATATGTCTGTACGACTCGGAGTGACCATAAATAATTTGCTTCTCCCTCATCTCCTCTCTGGTACGTGCAGCCTTTTCCTGATCGATCCATTCTGGATAAGACCAGTGTTCTTTTGGAACCAATCCAAACTTAGCTTCACCGCTAACAAGGTTTTTGACAATACTGATGAACTCGTCGGTAAATTCTTCGTCGTTCAAGAAAACCCAATCGTATTGAAACTTGCTATTAAATCTATCTTCGACGGACTTAATCGAACCAACCATCTCCCAAAGATCACTGTTACGAACCAAAGAAACGAAAGTAGCTTTTACCTTAGGTCCGTTGTATGACTCGTGCTCAGCATACGTATACGTGAGCCCCGTTTCAGGATCAGTCTCCTTAATAAATTTCGAAGAGCTCTTCGAAACAGGACCTGCATCCGCCTTGGATACTGTTGTGGACGTGGATTTTTGCTCTCCTGAGACCGGGCCATTATACATAGCACCTTGCCACAACAAGTATAATGCTACAAATGCAACAGCAGCAAATTTACCAACGCGAAACATCCGTTTCTTGTCAACATTTAACAAAATCATAGCAAAAAAAGGATATTTCAGTCTAGAAACAAATAAAGTACTAATCAAGTAGCTCGGTACCAAATTGATCCAGAGTTTGCACTAGCAAAAAGTTCTTTTCCACTTCAAGTCTGTTGGCCTTAAAGTAAACCATGGTGTTAGTTTAAAAAACGCCAATAATTTTAAGTTTTCTCAAAAGGGCCCAAAAAAAATTACCGAAAAAAATAGCATGAACGCGACGGATAGTACTGATAATTCTTCTATATTACTGTCGAAATGAATGGTGAACACAATATTGTGCTAGTAGGCTATTGACCTATAGGAATTGAAGTCCAGAGATGAACACCAGATATGACTGCAAAAAAAACTGCCTAAATTAAATGCAATGGGCCTATCAAAACTATAGTCGATAAGGGCCTTTGTTTCACTTCTTCTATACGTACGTATGCTCTCTGAACCAAAACAATATTTCAAATTGAAGTAAAAGTATATATCGGTCCAAAATATTATATAATTTTACCAATCCAAGGCAACCTACGGTTCTGAATTTAAAGTCACTTTTCGTTAAACAAATACAAAATGACAGCAAACCTTTAGATAATTGTTAAAAATTGTGGAAACATAATTACGCTCGTAGAAAATAGAAAAAACTTATGAAGATCCTTTTGAAATATTCTTGAATGTAGACTGTTTAAGGTGAAGTGACAGCATTAATGCGTAGCGAACCGCTTTATGATTATGTCAGGCAATGATGAGAGAAACCAAATAAAACAGCATCAAGTTTCGTTCACAATGATATTAGTATTGACAAAATTTGAACCTTTCACATCACCTTAAAAACCTACAACACGATAAAGATCAATAAGCAGAATACAAACGTGGAAATCAAAAACTGGGGGTTCAAAAAGACTGTTTCATTGGTTGGTGTAATAAACGGAGAGGGAAATTTTAGTGATAATAGAAGAGACTGAGTTGTAATATTTCCACGAAAAAATGACGTCTGCGCTACCAAGTAATGCGAAGAGATCTGTTTCCTCGACGTTGGCGTCCTTGTTCAGGAAGGCCTCAGAAGATCACCAAGCAGAAAAAGTGATGGATATCAGCCAAGAATATAGTGATTCGGACTCAGTTGTAGTAAAAAAGCAAAGAAAAAACTCCGTACAATCTGACAGAGGCCCGTTTTGGAACGGTGGAACGAAGCTCAACAATGATGAAAGACCAAATATCTTTTTGTATGAGACAGATGAGGACTTAAGCTATCGGCCACCAATTCTATCTATTGAACCTAAACAAAGGCTGCGTTTACTACGGTTACAACAAATGCGTCGAGCAAGACAGTTCCCAATGATGCACCGGTATTTAGAAAATGCTTTATCCAGTGAAGTGCAAACTCATAGAGCTAAAAGGGATAATAATGGATCTACTGTAAGCAAACTGATGACTTCGGCCTTACCAACAATAAAGTCGGAATCCTCTGAGGGTCTAAAACGTAAGAGATGGATGGGAGATTTCGAATATGACCTTTCAGAATATGACGTGACCAAAAAACAAAGAAAGGACGCAGGGAACTTGCAAGTTCCTTCCATTGATTCTCCTAAGCTCTCACAACCCACATTGAGGAAAAACTCTTTCGACAAAAAATCCAATTCCTACATTAACCAATCTGAACTTTCATCTATTCATCTAACGTCAGTCCAAAATAAACTTCTCAGCGGCGAGACTTTATTAAAAGAGGAAACACTTGGCACAGAAAATAAAACCATTGCATTGAAACCTATGATCAAAGAACAAATTAGTATCCAAAATAAAATTCCAATCAAACTTCCAAGTGTTGGATTTGACTTTATCAGCAGAGATACGTCGATAATGGACGCTCAGAACACGGATACACCAAGCAAATCCGTACCAAGTTTTTTGCCATTTAACAGAGGCAAAAGTGAATCCCTTTCAGAAAATATCAAAAGCGGAGCAAAAGAAAATAATGAGCAATCTTCCTTATTTGAGCGCTCCAAGATTGAGTCAAAAATGCCTATTACTCCTGTTTTGGAGGTTAACCCTTTAGTCAAGGGTCCAAACTTAGGCTTAAACTTTGGTACGAGCCAAGAGCAGGGTGTCACCCTAGAGAAAAAGAACCTTGACGTAAATGTTCCTAAAAATGAATCGGTTTTAAGCGCCACAAAGCCGTCATTTAGTTTTGGGGCCGTTAGCAATAACCAGAATGAGACCAAAATAAATCTGACACCTATTAATGAGAATGAAACTAAAAAATCTCCTGCGTTTAGTTTTGGGGGTAATAAAAAAAATTCTTCTGTGCTTTCCTCTTTATCAATTGGTGGAAATGTACCCAAAACGGCCGACACTCCTTCCTTTTCGTTCGGAAAAGAGACAGTAGAGGAAGAGAAAGGCCTCAAATCGACTTCATTCATCTTTGACAATACATCTGGAAACAAAGATATATTATCTACTTCAGACAATGTTGGAAAATCGGAAGACAGTAAAAAGACTCCCGCCTTTTCGTTCGCTAAATTCGCAAAGCCAGAATCTTCAAAATATCCTTCTGAACCTCTTTCCGAAAAGACTCTTCCAGAAAGTTTAAATTCCACATTTGTTTTTGGTGAAAAAGGGACAGTTGAGCAAAAATTCGTAACTGGACCTTCATCATCACAGGACAAAAAACCCACATTTAAATTCGGCAGTGCTGTTGATAAGAATCAAGAAGCACAACCAAGCTTCTCCTTTGATTCAGAAAAAAAGGATGATGACAAAAATTTACTATCCGGTGGAATAGGGCAAAAAGGTACTAGTGGTACGTTTAAATTTAGTAATGCATCTGAGACCAAGTCAACTCAGCCAAGTTTTTCTTTTGGAAAAACCGCAACCTCACTCGAAAAATCTGTCAATGGCTTTGACACTGCGAATAAAAGACCGTCTTCCCCTGATAATAAGTTGAATAATAAATTGAACTCAAACTTCTCTTTTGGCTCCAATGTAGCACCAAGTAAGCCTTCCGCCTTTTTGCCTTCCTCGCAAACACCTGAAATTAAGAACTCAAACGAGGAACAATCTATTGGCGGTTTTAAATTCGATACTAATGGATTCAAAACAAATTACTCAAAGACAAATAATTTCTTCACGCCTAATCCACCAATTGGCTCCTCCATGCCCACACAATCATCCACTAATCTATCATTCGGTCCTAATGGTAAATCAAGTGGAGGCGGGATCAACATCCCACAGCCTTCTGCAGGAGACTTTAGTTTTGGTCAAAACAATCAGAAAGCAAGTTTCGGCTTTAAGGGCAGTGCAGTGAGCACAACAAATAATTCACCTGCTTTCGATTCGAGTACCAATCAACCCACTACAACGTTTAATTTTGGCGGAAGTACTGCATCCTCGACACCACAACCCCCTGCTCATGGAAATGGACCGTCAAATTCTTTCCAAAATCCAGCTTTTAATCCCTCGAATTCTATTAACTTTAATTTTGGTAGCACCTCATCTCAAAGTCCCTCAATGATATTCGGAACCCAAGGCCCTCAACCAAGCGGTGGAATGTTCGGTTCAGGGCAAGGTGTCGGTCCACAAAATCCAGCTCAAATTTTCAATAGTCAACAGCCTGTCCAACACAATGAAGGTCAGTTTCCGCCACAACGTAAAATAGCCATGCCTGGAAGAAGAAGAAGAAGAGGCTGATGCCACTTTGCATGAGTATTTTGGAATTAGTATCATTCGTCAACCTTTTCATTTTGTAACGATATATAATTTAATGCTATTTCTAAAAAAAGGATTGATTTGAAATTCAGCCCATCCATACTTCACCTATTTCTCTAATCATCAAGGTGTGATTATCATCAAATAAGACCAGATTTTTGTTTAGGTCTTCGACTTTGGCACAATAAGTGTATCCGAGACACCTTTCTCCAAAACCGCCTCTCCAATCATTAACCCCAAGTACTGCGGCATTAACAGTGATAGGTGATGAATAATAGTACTGGACGGCTTCAACTGTTCCAAATTCCTGTTTTAATGAGTCTCCAGGATAAGAATTCCAATCCAGCTCTGCGGCATGGTCAAATTTACAAGTTTTAAAACCTCCATTAAACCACAGCAAATTTCCATGTTCAGAGGTATGTGCAAGTTGAATTGAGCATAACTCTTTATTACTCTCAGCATAGTTGCCAATGGAACTTGCTGCAATCGGGTGGAAATCAAATTTATGCCCCTGCAAGAGAAATCCTAACCAAACAAATTCTTTGTCACCATGACCGCAGAGAGACACGGCTGGAAGAAGGTTGAGAAAAAGTCCAGTCATGAGAGCCATTATATGAGTTCTTTTATCAACCAGCATGAGCCCACTATCCATTTGGTGTCTTAAATCTTCTGACAGATAAGTCATTACGCTCGATTCTTTTATCGAAGATTTAGAAGAAAGTAATTGTGAAAGTAACGGCTGACTGTAAAAAAGGTTCATTTCTTTCGACGAGGCATCCAAATTTTTCAATATGGGGGTACAAAATGGCTCCCTTTTCTGATTATATTTACGATCTTTGAAGAATAATGCCCCATTGTTCTTGTATTCAGGTAGATCAAAAAATGTATCTAAAGGACTTAATGGAACGGCATCTGCATCAATGAAGACATACTCTCCAAATGTATTAAATATAAGGGCCAACCACTTGTTCAAAAAGCCATTAAAATCAGCAAGGTATTCTGGATTGATAACTGGAGAGACGTCGACAATCCATAGTTCACAGTTAGTCGGTCGCGATGTCCGTAGAAACTCAATACTACTTGACGAGAGGTCGCCTTTGTGTATTACTTGAATCGGAAGAGGATTCCTTTGTCTCTCAATTACACGGAAAAGTCTGAGGGCGTAATCTACTTGAGAATCTGAAATTGTCATTACCACACCTTTCTTATTTCCAGTAGATTTAGCACTTATTTTCTTCCAATTTGAGATCCAAGATGAGGAACTATCATAATCAAAATTAAATGAAGTGCTATCCCCAATGACAGGGATATGGTTGTGTGCAATTTTATTACCTGTCCTTGCGTTCAAGAAAGAGGGGACTTTGCTCCAGTCGAGAAAGGGAAAAATCCGAGAATCTATATCAAAATGCGAGAAATCAATAGAAGAATCATATACAAAACACTTTTCGTAAATCCTTAATCTTTCTGTTATCAATTTCGCAGATCTCATAAATTCCAAAGGATTCTCAATTCCAGGTATGTTATGATAATCGTTAGACCATAATTCGTTTGATATGTGCATGCGTTCAAAGTAATTTCGGCACTTCTCAGCCATTGATGATGAGTGCGAAATTCCATCTAGTAAATTTGCGTCATATTCACGATCCAACAAAACTTCGTATCGTCTTCGTGCTCTTCTCCATTTCGCGTCTATTCTTTCAATGAAGTGGTCTATTGTCTCATCTTCATCTTGTGTCAAAAAAACAGCTTCATCATCTTTTTTAGCTTCTGGATCAAATATGTAGACGAATTTCTCCTTCAAGTACCATACTTCCAGTTTTAAACTTCCATATTGCTTCTGAATGAATAGGTGAGAAAAAAGTACGATTATAGCTAGTAAAGCAATGATTATTCGGCGAGATTTCCTGAAAATGCGCTTAAAAATTTGAAAAAATACCATTGAGTAATTTAAACATAATCTGCATTGGGCTTCATTAAGTATGAGTTCTGAGCAGATATTACTACTTTCCAATTATTATAAGCGGCCTAATATCTTGTGGATTCGCTTTGCTTAACCTTTCAAGAATAGTAAACAAAAACAGAAAAGAAAAAAAAATTCTTAAGCGTGGCCTCCACCACTCTAGCCAGTAGGGGATGAGCTCGCACAAAAATAGGGAGTAAGCTCTGAAATGGAAATGCGAAACACACATCCCAGGTTGAATAACATCAAAGCTTTCAAAGGATGTATCTATACAAAGCCTTATGATCTGCTTCACGTTCCCTCATTTCTCCTTGGTTGCTTCTTGATGATGAATCTTTTCTTATTGCAACCCCTGTTCCAGTCGTTACTAGGCTCGATACTGATTGGCTTCATAAAATTCACCAAATATTTAGTTATAATAGGTGGAATTGTGGTAATAGGAATGATACTTACCACGGACAGAGCTCCAGCGATAAAACTTTCAACACCTGGCGTCAAATTTAGGGAAGAAAGTGTAACTGGGGATAGATATAGAGACACAAATCCCACTAGACCACCCGGAATCCATAATGGAATATCTGATGGTATGAATTACAACGCTTACGAATCCTTCATACGCCGAGCAGAATGAAGAAGAAATGTTAATTAGCTTGATAGGAATTGGTAGCATTTGCCATTTAATACTGTAGAATATGCGGCCATATGGCTCTAGGTTACCAGATAACTTGACTATTTACTTAGTACAAGGGATTGTATATATAATAGAACGTTCAAATCTTGAGTAAACTCACACTAAAATACAATACATTACACAAAAGAAAAATTTTATGCAAATAAAACTTAAATTTTTCAGTTAGATTAAAAGATGATTATTGACAAATAATTATCAATTGTTTAGTGGGTTTCACTTGGGATTTCAAAGACGATTTGCTTACCAGTCAACTTGTTGTAGACGGCTTGGAAAGATTCCAACTTGTTGTCAACGTGTTGGACATCCTTGGAGTCCAACAAGACCTTTTGGATCTTGTTACCACCAACCAAGTATCTGACTCTCTTACCAACAATTTCGGTTGGGAAAACCAAGTCTTCCAAGATCTTGTCATGAACAGCGGTCAAAGTTCTAGATCTTGGTCTCTTTTGAGTTTGTCTAGATCTTCTGGATGGCTTTGGCAAGATTCTTCTTTCAGCCAAGAAGATAACATGACGGTCTTGGAACTTCTTTTCCAATTCTCTGGTCAACTTGATTTGAACCTTGTGGTAAGTAGCCAAAGATGGGACTGGAACGAAGATAGCCAAAGCCTTCTTACCACCAGCAACATCAATCTGTTGAAGTATTATATGTTAGTAATTAGCTTCTTAGCAAAAAAAAAAGTGTTTCGTAGAGCTAGAGAATTTCATGACAGAATTTACCCACCATCTTAATATAGAAGCTTTGAGCTACGGTTCCTTGACAAAATACGTCGTATTATAATAGCTCACATAGCACGCTAATCATTTTTGCTTGGTGCCTAATGATCGAAATCAACAAAATTATCATCGCATGTTATTCAAAAACAATAATCCACAATACGCTTCCATTCCAAATCTTGAATAAACCAATGTTTTATCAACGTTTTCTTATAATTTTTAAACATCCGCGGGCAATCCTCTAAACTACTATTCGCAGTGGCATTTAAGGTTATATCACATACTTCTCTGATGGACTTGAATTGCAATGGTCTCAAGTCAGCCTTCAATTCTGGAGAGTTGTTTTCCAAGTCAATGAAAGCTTGGGCAACTTGCAATTCCAATTCAGTTGGAGCTTGAGACAAAATCTTGGCTTGTGGGTCAGACATCGTGCGTGGTATTTCCTTGCTTTGTTATCACAGCTGTATGTCTTGTTAGGTTCAAATCCTTTCAACTGTTTAAACCTTGGATAATCTGAAAAAGTTGATGCTTCAGCTAGTGTCGTGTCCCACACAATAGACAGTCCGCCAGCGTAGTAGTGATGGTAGGCCCAAGCAGGAGCAAACTGTTCCCGAGCCCACACTACAGGCTATCACATGCGGTCCCCGTGCTAGGCAGAGACATTGGACTGACAGAAAGAATCAGGCGGGCATGCGGTACACTGGACAGAGGTGCTGCTAGCCTGGTCCCAGGGAATCCTACCACCTGGTGCGGGAAGGAAGTGAGCACAACGACAAGCGCAGTATGTGTGTAGGCAATCTCCGGGGAAGTGGATTGGTAGTATTGTGAGTTAGTTTCGCGGCACAAAAAATTACAGGTCATCATATACCAAAGTGGCAAGTGTGAAAAGAGTTTTTTATAAAGTCAAGAAAAAAATTTACAAAATTTGGGTGAATGGGTGTAATTTGATTTTCACGTGAAAATTGGTTGTTACGTCCTTTTGGCGGAAACAGTCCTGCTGGATGGATCGCATTCTTGAAGTATATTTAACGTGTTTCATTTCTTCCTCTTTGTTGAGCGACGTAAGGCGAGCTTCAAGAGCCCCGGAGGAAACCAGATTGGAGAGAAGCGAAAAGGGAATAGAATCTTGGTGCTTTCAGTTAATTAGAACTCTTTTCTTGTATATCTATTTGATTTGCTTTTATTAATTTTCTTCTTGTAATTATGCTTAAGTTAAGAGGGCTGTAGTCGACTTTAGCGACAGTCCTATTGTCATGATCCTTGATTTCCGCTTAGTTCTCCGCCGCAGTCAGGGGAATTCTCCTTTAGCACAACGTGCATTTCTTTTCGTCAACATTTTTAGGCACCGAAAAATTTTGAATTGCTTCTGTAATCAATGCGCCGAAATCCAATAAAAATACGGAGAGATTCATGCATGATATATTAGTTGACAAAGTTCGTACACTTTGTAGGTTCTTAATTACTTTATGTGTTTGAAGTTACAAAGATCATCGTTAATAAGATCATCGTTAAGAAGTATTGCATTTAAGAAAAGTATAAGCCTAACAATGCCATTAGTCGACATTTCTTCTCTACCAGTTTTGGGAGATCAACTTGAACAAGCCAAGAGAATAGCTGCCTATCGTGCTGTTGATGAGAACTTCGACAAGACTGCACACAAAGTTGTTGGTGTTGGTAGTGGTACTACAGTAGTTTATGTCGCAGAAAGATTAGGACAGTATGTCGACGGAAGCTCTAATTTCATTTGTATCCCAACTGGATTTCAGTCAAAACAGTTGATTTTAGCAAATAACTTACAATTAGGCTCAATAGAACAATACCCTGAGGTAGACATTGCATTTGATGGTGCGGATGAAGTTGACGAGAACATGCAGTTGATTAAAGGGGGTGGTGCATGTTTGTTCCAAGAAAAGTTGGTAAGCACCAGCGCTAAGAAATTTGTGATCGTCGCAGACTCCAGAAAAAAGTCTCCAAAACACCTAGGAACGAATTGGAAAAAAGGAGTTCCAATCGAGGTTGTCCCAGGCTCTTACGTGCGTGTTCTTTCTGATTTGAAAACGAAATTGAACTGTGTCTCGGCCACTTTGAGACAAGGTGGTGCGGCCAAGGCTGGACCTGTTGTCACAGACAACTCGAATTTCATTATTGATGCGGACTTCGGTGAAATTCAAGACCCAAGAAAACTTCACGAGCAGATCAAGCTTTTGGTTGGTGTAGTAGAAACAGGCTTGTTTATCGATAACGCTTGTAAGTCATACTTTGGCTTCCCAGATGGGAGCGTTCAGTTGCAGGAGTTATAACGAATAAGATAAGGGCCGAAATTTTGTGCCCAAAAACTTGGACTAAATAGCATAGATGCAGGAAAATAAACTCTACACTAATTATCAATATATTCTTTAATATCATTTTAAGGATTTAATTCCTCAATCCAAATAGAAATATTTTCGTTCGCATAATTGGAAATTCGCAGTTCCTTGTATGTTCGCAAAGGTTTGACAGTTTCAATATTTTATATAATGTTACACATTAAAGACTTGAGTTCCCAGAGTTAAATCAATAATTTTTAAGCAGTTTGACAAAATACTCTCATTTCTAGCACCTGCACAGCACAGTAAAAGATCAAGAAGGGTACGGATACCCCCTACTCTGCATAATTTTGATAGTACAACATTCTTGTAAGAATATTTTATAGGTTGTTCGATGGCTCAGCGAGTTTCAGGCGTGTTTTTAGCGATCCAAGATAGACCTTCTATTAAACCCTGACCAGTCAAAGCGTTTGAGCCGATCACACACCAAAGCTGATTTTGCAAGTTTTGTCCCAACTGTAAGAATTCAGAGACCTCGTTGGGTGACAGAGCTCCCGGTAGATCCTGCTTATTCGCCAACACTAACAAAACAACATTTTCCATCTCTTTCTCGCCGATGATACTAAACAGCTCCTCTTTGGCTTGCGCCAACCTCTCTCTATCACTTGAATCAATAACGAATATCAAGGCATTGGTCGCAGGGAAATAATGCCTCCATAATGGTCTCAAACGTGCCTGACCACCTACATCCCACATGTTAAATTTTAGATTCTTAAACGTCAAAGTCTCCACATTAAAACCAACCGTAGGGGCCGAAGTCTTTATTTTATTCAATTTCAACTTATAGAGAATCGTTGTCTTCCCTGCATTGTCCAAACCTAACATGAGGATCTTCATCTCACGGGATCCAAAAAGTTTCCCCAAAATTCTCGAGAAGGAATTGCCCATGACTTTTATATGTATCTGTGCTTCCCTTAAGAAGTAAATACTTTAACCCCTCGCTACAGTAATTTTCGTTTTGAACTCAACCTAAATATTGTACCGTACTGCGCTGGATATACTGTAACGCCTTCTCGAAACAAAGTTCGTGATCTACTGGTTCTAAGGTCCCGAACTTCTTGTTCTTTAAGATGTGTCTGGCCAATGCACAGTTTAGTTTACATGAATCTACCAATGTTGGCAATACTTTCACCAAATTGTGGGACCAGAAAAAAGAATCTTGGCTGCCCACTTACTGTTCCTGGGCAAGTACGAAAACCTAAGCATACTGCGCCCATATCTATGTAAAATGCCAATCTGTAACCCTATCTTTTCAGGAACAGTTTTTCTCTCCTCGAATTGAGTTGCCCCTGAGCATAAATTCCTGAATTGACTGCTTACTTTTAAAACGCTCGTCATGCAACCATTCTAGGTGCGCTTATATATGGGTTTGTAGTTTTAATTATCATTTTCAGCACCAATAGTAGGTTGTGTGCCTTGAAGCACTGAAAATGTAAGCCTTGCAGGCGAAAATGCACAATGGCCGTTATTAGAAAGCTTCCAGGATACGAGTTTATTATCACATAGTTTTCTCTGGTCCATGCGCATCTTAATTAAAACTTAAGTATCATATCTGCGTAAAACAGAGCCACATAAACCTTTTATAGGGTGCCCGAGAGATTGTGTTTTGGGTGCCAAAGTTTTTTTTGGGGCAAGGAAGACCCATTTTGCTAGTTCCAAAAAAAGAGCTGGAAGAGTTGAACTTCCAGCTCGATAATACGTATTTAATTACTTATTGCATGCATGTTTACGTAGTTGTTGATGAGTAGAAAAGTTAAGCAGAAGCAAAAGTAAGTTCAAAAATTTTCAAGGGTGATCGCATCTAGTCGTACAAGTGGTGGTGGTTATGACAGACTATTCAGCGAATCTTGATTTCACTATTGCTGAAAATTTACCGCCGGCAATTCAAGAGCAACTACGTGAGCTTATCACGGACTATCAAGATGAAAGTTTAACAGCTAAGGGTTATCATAAAAAGAGACAACAATTACTAGAGAAGTATGCAACAACAACTCATAATTCTCTGCTGAGCTCTCCGAGATCCTCTTTGGATTCCCACATATCTAATGAGAGGAAGCGAGTTTATTATACTGGAATGGGAAGAGGTGGGGTCACTGATAATCAATCGATCATGTCTTCTTTGACACCCATAAAGAAAGATACACCATCCTTGTACCGGGTTACAACAGTGCATTCGAATGCAGTAGCAAATACGCCTGTGTCTTCGCGCGTTTTAAAAGTTGGCAAAGGAAATTCAAACGCTTCCAGCGATAGTTCATATAATCCAATGATTCCATTATTACCTCGATTTCAAGGGCTATCAAAAAATGAATGGGATTCACTTCCATCAGTTCTTCGCAGACGGTCGGAACTTTACGAAAGAGAGACGGCGATGATTAGAATTAACGCAAAAGGGAAGGAAAGTACTATATCGTGGGGTAAATTGTACTTGAGGGCTGAAAAAATTGCACATGAATTATCTGCTGGCAAGTATAAATTATACAAGATGGATAAAGTTGTACTATGGTATGATCAAGATGAATCTATTGAGTTTACTGTGTCATTACTCGGTTGTTTCATTGCCGGAATGATAGCTGTGCCTGTATCTCTCGATATATATTCAATGACTGAAATCCACGAAATAATTAAAATGACAAATTCAAAGTTCATTTTGATATCAGATCAATGCCGTAACAAAATAGACGGTCTTTATTCCAATCCAAACACGAAATTAAAATTAACTAAAACAGAATTCTTTGCTAAACTGACGTTCTTAAAGACTGACGATCTTGGTACATACTCCAAAGCAAAAAAGGCAACACCAACATATTATATTCCCTCAGTTTCATACGTAGAGTTCACCAGGACTCCATTGGGAAGATTATCTGGAGTCATTATGAAACATCAAATTCTGGCTGGTCAATTTGAAAATATGGCGCGCATTATCGACTCTAGAGACTCTTCGACTAGGAAAAAAGTTAAAATAATAAGAAAGTACAAGGATCACCGTACCCCTCAGAGACACACTATTTTAAACAGTTTAAATCCTACTCGGTCTACAGGTTTAATATTTGGGATGCTTTTCAACATCTTTTCCGGTAATCTCTTAATAAATGTCGATAAAGAACATCTGAAAACCCCCGGCTCTTATGAAAGCTTGATAAGCAAATATCGTGCTAGCATACTGTTAAATGACCAGCTTCAACTTAAACAAGTTGTCATTAACTACTTAGAGAACCCAGAGCATACAATTTCAAGGAAAGCGAAAATTGACTTCACACCAGTTAAACACTGTCTAACGTCCTGTACTACCATTGACACGGAAGTGACAGATATGGTCGTTCACAAATGGCTTAAAAATCTAGGATGTTTAGATGCATCACAATGTTACACTCCAATCCTTACACTTTTGGATTTTGGTGGTATCTTTATTTCAACTAAGGACCAATTAGGTAACCTGGAAAATTTCCCTTTGCACGATGTCAAGTTGAAATTGCAAGACGAATTATTCTTAAATAAAGAAAAACTGAAGGAAAGTTTAATCAGTCCAAGCATTCAAGCCATGATGAATTCATCCAGTTCAAAAAAAGATTTTCTACGTTTGTCATCCTTTGGCTTCCCATTACCTGATAGTACAATATGTGTAGTAAATCCAGATGACCTTACATTATCTCCTGACTTAACAGTCGGTGAAATATGGATTAACTCACCTAGTATCACCGATGAATTCTTTCAAATGGATAAAATTAATGATTTTGTTTTTGGCTCAAGATTAAACTTTTCAAAAATGGCAAAACAAAGTATAGATGAATGTGTGCAAGATTTAGATGTTTCCGAGAAGCTGAACATGATCATGGGCATGGGTCTTGCTGAGATGACTTTCACTAGGACTAAGCTGATAGGTTTTGTCCATAATGGGAAAATATATGTACTCTCATTGATCGAAGATACCTTTGTTCAAAACCAATTGGTCAGGTTACCAAACTGGTCGCACACATCTGATGTAACTAGGGCAGGTACCAAAGGTAACCACGAGAAAGGGTTCAGTAGTAGTGAATGCTCGACTGATACCAATCATAAACGTGTCCTTCAGGCATTTTATCTCCAGCATATCACAGAGAATATAGTTAGAACAGTGGATACTGTTACTGAAGTTTCGGCATTTGAATTGCCACATAATAGAGAAGAGCATTTTCTCGTTGTTGTAGTAGAGAGCATATTGGCTAATAGTAATTACCTGAACCCAGGTGCATCAACTGCATCGAGAGAAAGCTACCTCCAAATAGAGAAAAGAATGAATCTTTTGACAGAGCAAATTTATAAAATGTTATGGATTTTTCACAAAATACAACCTTTTTGCGTGCTTGTAGTTAAACCAGGTTCAATGCCAAGAAGATATTGCTCGCTAGAGATTGCCAACAGCACAGTTGAAAAAAAGTTTCTTGATGGTCTGTTGAAGAGTAAATTCGTTAAGTTCCAGTTGGATAATGTCATTTTAGATTTTATTCCACACTCTTTCTTTCATAATGAGAGTATATTTTCGGAACATTTGTCGAGACTTCGCCATAAGTCAATTGAAGACAAGACCTATTTAAATAATCAGGTCACCGCAGAGTCAATATGGCAAACTTCTGGAATTGATTATAGAAAAGATTCTCTTGACCTTAGATCAGGAAAAAAATTAACAAGCTTCGAATCCATTATTGATATTCTTCATTTCCGTATAGCAAATTACTCGAATGATTTTGCATTTTGCAATGAGGGTGCAATTTTGACACAGTCGCTGGACAAATATTCTTGGAAGTCTCTTGATGCAATACTAGCTGCATTCGTGAAGAAGATTGTTGAGTCAAAAACACCTTTGAAAAAGGGTGACCATGTGATAGTTATGTGTGAAAACTCTGTTGAATATAGTGCCATCATTTTGAGTTGCTTCCTTTGTAATCTAGTTGTTATTCCTCTTCCCCTAATGCTCGAGTCCCATTCTTCTGAAGAAGTAAGGTTTTTGATCAAAATCATCAAAGCCTACAAGGTCAAGAGGATTTTTATTGATACCAAAGTTAATCTTTCACTGGAATCGAACACAAATATTGGACAACTTTTAAGGTCTTATAAGAATTCTATGCCTAAAATTACCGTTGTCAGCAAGATCAAGCGCAAGTCGAATTTTTCATTCCGTCAATTTTCAGCTGCAGTCAAATTCCAGTTTGGTCCCCCTGCAGATGAAACAGACATATGCTTAATCTGGATTAATAAAGAGTTTGACTGCAATGAAAACTTACATAGCCTAATGACCCACCGTCTACTGCTTAATCAGTGCAAAGTTTTGAAAGAAACTTTACAATTATCGCATTCCAGTCGTATCTATTCCATTGCGGACTACACCCATGGGATTGGTTTCTTACAGAGTTGCTGCCTTGGTGTTTATACGGGATCTACAACCAGTCTTTTCAGTGCAGAAAATGTCTTCAAAAACCCCACAGATTTCTTAATCGGTTTACAAAATCTAGGAGTTAAAGATTTATACTTATCACCTGAATTATTGTATTTGGTTTTGGATAAATCGAAATTTATTTTGCAATCACAATCCCGACAAAGTACAAATAACAGAAACGAAGTAGTTATCAAAAAAGGTTCCACACTTTCCCCGGGCTTCCTAAGAAATGTGCCAAATATAATGTTACCGTTCAATGGAAGACCTAATTACAAGGCAATAAATATTTTATTATCCAAATATCCTGAGATTGGAGCAACATTGGGCCAAATCAACTATGTTTATTCCCACCGATTTAATCCTTTCATATCGATTAGGTCCTACCTTGGAATTCCTCCTGTCGATATTTTCTTAGATCCAACTTGTTTGAGGGAGGGGATCATCAAAGAGATTGATCCAAGTCAGGTTTCGAGATCTGAGTATGATAAATTAATTCATCTCCAAGATTCAGGGATTGTTCCAGTATGTACAGAAGTTTCAATTGTCAACCCAGAAACCTTGGAGCCCTGTTACGAGAATGAAATAGGTGAAATATGGTGCTGTTCCGAAGCAACAGTTTTCGGTCATTATGTTGTAATTGATTCTTCTCATAAACCTGTCAGTAAGGCTTCAAAATCATTTGAAAAACAGTATAAGCTGGGAACAGAATCCCTCATCTCAAAGCAATTCAATGCTAAGATTGCGGGCAACGTCGATAAGGGTCTGACTTACTTAAGAACAGGCGATCTGGGTTTTATAAAAACGGTAACTAGGGTCGATAACAGAGGAAACAATATGACTCTGTCTCTTCTTTTTGTGTTGGGCAGCATTAACGAAACAATCGAAATTCTTGGCCTAACGCATTTCGTGCTTGATTTAGAAGCAACTGTCAAAGGTTCACATCCCAATATTTCTCATTGCATAATTTTGAAAACAGGTGGATTGCTCGCTTGTTTAATCGAGTGTTATGACAGCGCAAAATATGAATACTCAAATATTACCCCATTGATTGTTAGCTCATTGTTGAATAAGCATGGTATTTTGCTCGATTTGTGTACTTTCGTTAAACCAGGATGTACGAGGTACATGAATAAAGATTGGCATAAAAACAGGAAGTCGTTACTAGAAGATTGGCTTAACGGAAAATTAAGCATACATTCCCAATTTAGTGTTGGACTAGGGGAGAATAGTTCGATTTATCTGCTATCCGACTTTGAAAAGAAGGATGAAAGTATTTAAATCAAAGCTCACAGAATTAAGCCGTCTGTATTATAAAACTTGTATTAGAAGATTTTAAAAGGGGACTGGAATATCATTCTAATATGAAAATTAACTTAGTAAATTCGTCAAGCTGCTCCCCATATTAGAAAGAAGCCTGTAATATCATCATGCTTTTCAAGAATTCTATAAAATTTAAATTGTCAATATAATCTGGTTCATTACTCATAATTAGTATTGCTAAATGCTGAGGTGAACGATTTTAGTTGGATGGCATTTGGACCATTATGAAATAAGTGACCAAGAATGGCATACTAATTATCAACAAGGGATACTGCAACATCAAAAAAAATGATACACAATCCATTTGAACCGTTTCAGCTGCAAATGGGGGTGTATAGCTAGCCGTGAAATAAATAATGGTAGTCATGGTTGGCAGGCCCCAACTCATCACAATGACTAGAAGGAGCATAGAATCATTTTTCCATGTTAGCCAGCCAGCTTTAACTAGGCGATCACACCATAGTACACCAAATATAGGCATTACACATTGCCTTAAAAGAACGAGGCATACAGCACTTTTCCAGAAACCAGGGTACAAGGATTGTACTTTTAATCTTCCCAAGGATGCGCCAAGTAAAATTAGGCCAAAAGGAACTGAGGCAGCGCCGATATAGGATGTGTACTCCATGATAAAATCAAGGGGCGGTTGACCATCAGGAGCCTGTTTGATGCTTGCACCGTTAGTTGTTGTAACGAATAATGCCTTAACCCAAGGTATAAATGCAATTGTCAATGCTACTATAACAGCCAAGGAGCACGGCCGTAGGCAATTCTTCAAAAAAAACATCAAAATATTGGTGCCTGGAATTTTCCTTAACCATGCTGGTAGTATATTTGCAGAGTTTTCAATATCTCTCCTATCGACCGTGGCATCCGACGTTACTATTCTTTTCAGATCATCGACTTCTTTCTTTAGTGTCGATTTCCCGGTTTCTTCTTCTGCATTATATAAATATCTTCTATTCCCAAATTGATCTACATTGGAATATTCTCTTATGACATCTCCGACGTCCTCTGCTGGTAGCTCACGCAGATCTATTGATCTTGTCCTGGTGAGGATAGAATTTGCTCCAGTACTATTTTGGGTGCTGTTGGTAAATCTTCTATTCATTATATTCTCTTCTGTAAGATGAACTGGTGCTGATAACTCTATGCTAGGTTGCTCCTTGTTCTCTTTGGGTACAGTCGAATTTGGGTCAGGGTCTGATCTTTCGTCTGAAGAGCCTGATAGCGAGGAAGAGGAGCTTAAAGGAACGCTAAACTGGGACAAGTTTTCGGTTGCAGCTCCTCTATTCACCTCAACTTGCTCCTGGCTAGAGCGTACACAATTTTCTTCATCCTTATAGTCAAAATCCATCTCAATCAATCTAAATCCTCCCAAGTTAAAAACGCATAATAAAAACATTGTCAAAAATATAATGACTATTGCTATCCCCTTATTGCCCTCTTCTTCTGTAAAAACAGTTCCTGTATCCATGGTCTGCAAAATAGCAATTGGTAGATCACTTATATTGGGAAATGTTCCCCCTGCTAATATTCCACCTCGCCATTTCTTTGGCACTGGAAGAAAGGTTCTTACAACAAATGCAAAAAAAAAGCCTGTCCCAAATATCATCACCGATGTCAGACATACAATACCAACATTCTTAATATCACTGTCGCTAATGTTAGCAACAATCTTGTTAAATGACAAACACGGTAGTAACACTGTTAAAACTATATCAGAAACTACCCTCGATGCTGCTACTGTCAAAAGGTTTTTTTTTGCCAGGAAAAAGCCAGTTCCAATAATCATATACACTTTTAAAATCGGTTTGACTGAAGTCCATATGGCTTCTCCAAGGGTGACCGACATTTTAACCAATTAATTATTTGATGTTACAAAGTTTCCTTCGATTCAATCCATTCGGCGTTGCTACGGCTTTCCGGTACCGCCAGTTATTATGTAGTGATTCCAAAACCGTTGATATATCAAGAGTCTCAAGCTCGTACTTTATTGAATCAGAGCGATGCAAACTGTTATATATTGCGTTGTCCTTTTTTGTGCTTCTTGATCGCTCCGCATAATCGATCATGCATGACTGTGACTGACGGATTTTAGATTTCTTGCATATGTTCTCGAGCCCCCTTCGTACGACGGGTATCAATTTCCGTTCAAAAAGAAAATTTCGTGCGACATCTCTGCAGTGAAACCAAGGACTAAATAGAAACTTGTTCCACGGTTACGGTCGCGCCAATGCAGACAGTTGCTAGATATGCATGTTTCGTTCATATAATGATAATTTGAGGCTCCACGCTTTTAAGAGCACTAAAGGTAATAACATATGGAGTTCTTTTGGAACTGTCACTTGTTTGATGTACCCTTAAGTAAATGGTTCCAGCATCGAAGAAACCGTAGTTTCCTTATTTCCCTTTCGCATAAAATCTCGGCAAGCCGATGAGTACATGCGTGTAAGGGGAACAATGGTTATGCATTTCGCAGAAGCCAGTAGCATAGGAGTCAGAAATGCCCCTCTCATTCAATAAGAGAGGGTCGAGGTATTTTACTTAGCATTTTGCCTGATCATCGAAATGCAATCTTCCAGAAATTTGAAGAGACTATAGTCGACTTGACAAGGCGCTCGGATGCTCATTCCTCCTAGTAGCATATACACATGCCTGCTTAGTCAAATATTGGCCGCTGGATATACGAGTTCAGCAGAAATATACATTTGTTTCGAAAATGGTGCATTGAATGTGTCACGTGCGGCACATATGTGAAATATCTTAGTTTTTCCATAGTATCAGAACGCATATCGCATTTTACAGGCAGATGATAAAATCAATAATGGTGGACACTCT
The DNA here is from genome assembly GCA_030579315.1 of Kluyveromyces siamensis. Taxonomy (NCBI): domain Eukaryota; kingdom Fungi; phylum Ascomycota; class Saccharomycetes; order Saccharomycetales; family Saccharomycetaceae; genus Kluyveromyces; species Kluyveromyces siamensis. The sequence continues at coordinate 70,920 of JAKTQE010000037.1, forward strand.
GCAAAGATGTCCGGGAGCCACTGAAAAACTGAAATTTGGCACCAGTTGTGCCTAATTTTTAATTTCATCAACAGTTTCAAAGTTTATGCGATTGAATTAAACGTAGCAATATTTAGTATTTTAAATTTGCTTTTCAGTTGCTGGAGAAAATGGGGTTTACAAAAGCGTACAATAAAATAGTGTAAATAGCAGAGTGTTGAAGTAAAATTAAAATTCCTCAAATATGAAAAAGGAAGCAGCCAACTAGCTAGCATATTGGATAGGAAACACAAGCATTTCTAACCATTCGACACAAGGTGCTTATCATATGAATTGCCGTTTTGCTTTACTACAGCGTGATTAGAGAACAATCGAGATCTTTTTCTGTGTACAGGGAGTTCAAGAGAAAGAGGTCTCTGAGGACAATAAGATCTAGGAAGAAGAAATTGATGGAGCATTCAACCCTTTCAAACGACATTACATGGTCGTCTGGGTACTCATCAAGTAGAAGGCAGCGCATCTTCAATATTGTGAAACAGACGAAGGATTCGTATTTTAATGCGGCCAAAAATTCCTTAAGAAACTACTATGGAGATGAAATGAATGGTGAAGAATCTCGATCAGTAGTTTCACCGATGCAGAAGACACAAATTCTGGGATATCCATCTTATACCAGAAAAACTGGGGAAGCGATTTTCGAAACTCAGGTTAGAGGTCTTCTGTTTTCTACGGGGCACAGAAGTAGGAGGAATAATCTATTGTTTTCAATTTGCAAACAATTCCTACGTAACGATCCAGCATCCAATGTAGAACAGAGGTTAGAGTCATTGGATACTGATTCAAGTGCTTCTCTAGAAAGTGTAACAACATTGTCTTCAACTTCAGATTCGGTAACATCGACCACATCCGATACATCTTCAATACTGGCACAAGAAGATGTACTAAAAGAAAGAATAGGAGGATTTATGGTAAGAACTCTGCCAAACATGTATGTCACAATAACTCTCTATGACAATTTCACTAAGAAGTCTACGGAGATGGAGGTTTTTACCGATAATACAGGGAATTTTGATGTTGCCGTCAAAACCACGTTTAAACCTACAAGCATTAAGGCGCAATGCTCTGAACTAGGTATTTTTAGTGAAATACCAACTTGCTATGTTGAAAATAGCGGGCTTGGATTAATTAGTGATATTGATGATACGATCAAGCATACAGGTGTAGTAGGCGATAAGAGATCGATGTTTTTAAATGTTTTCGTCAATGGTTTCGAGACATGGGAAATCAAAGACATGTCATTGTGGTACAACACCCTTAAAGATAGCAGAAACTTGGATTTCTTCTATGTTTCAAATGCGCCGTCCCAAATCTACCCTACCCTATATTCATATATCTCCGACAACTACCCGGTAGGACCTTTGTTCTTAAAACAATACAGTGGTAATTTGCTATCTAGCATAATGAAATCCAGTGCCCAAAGAAAGCTAACTTCTATCTTAAGGATTTGTGCAGACTTTCCGAGCAAGAAGTTCATACTAGTTGGGGATTCAGGCGAACAAGATCTAGAGGCATATATCTCTGCTGCAGTTCAATTTCCAAACCAAATCATAGGGATATATATAAGATGCTGCAAAAAATCATTAAGTGATGACCCTCAAGATGATAAAAAGACGATGATAAAGTTAAACAGCATCATAAAAGAAAATTATTTGTCGTTAGAGCAAAAGAAGCCTGACATTCCGGATTTGATAAGTTTTGATAATAGTGATGACTGGGCTTCTGATAAAAAAGTTTCGCCCCCAAAACCTGTAAGGAAACCAAAATTATCGAAGGATTTGGAACAGGAAATTCTTGAATCAAAAATAGCGATCAGTCCAATTCGCCCTGCCCCTCCGCTACCGCCAAGGAAGCACGTCGATGTCAAAGCGGGAACGGTGGGCACTGCAATTTATTCTATACCTTCATCTCAGAATGACTATGGAGCATACTCGGAGTATTTCGACAAAAAGTCTGAAAACTGGGTTCAGAGGGTCAATCAAGCAGTGTTAAGATTAAAGGAAAACGATGTCCATGCCAGATTCATGTTTTTTGATGATCCTATCGACTGTCTTGAGGACAGTTTAAAAAAGATTGATGCTCCATAAGCTGTAGGCTTTAGTAAATCTGCTGAAAGCTGAAAAAATTAAACCGTAATTAATATATGTTCATTACATAAATACATATGAATGGAGAAAGATGCGTTATGATAGCCTTTAACGAGCAATCATAGTTAAGCTATGCTGTAATAGAAGATGGATCCGAGAATTCGGAAACTTTCTTTATGATTTCGAAAGTAGGTTTGCTACCGTCACCATAGTCCTTAATTCCACTATCATCCTTTTGCTCTGCGTCTCTGACTGCCCTAGTGAATTCTGATAAATCCCAGGCGGAACCATTCGTACCATCACCCTCGAACATATCGTCGAACTGTTTGTTTTCATTGAACTTTTTCAGCAGAATTTCACGACCACCCAATTTTTTGTCCATGTTATTTTCTGCATTAATTCTTTTAATAATATGATCTCTTTTCCATGCACCAAAGTTATCAACAGTGATCGGAGTTAAGTTACCTTTATCCAATTTATCTCTTTCGGTTTCAATAAACTCTTCCAAAGTGATTTTTGGTTGATTTTCCAAGGCTTCTTTTTCCAGTCTCTTTTGCTCCTTTGTCTTCAAAACGAAGCCTTCTGGTAAAGAGTGTCTGTACATACATTTGTCACCACCGTTAGGACACACCCAGAACCAACCATACTTTCCATTTTCCACCGCTTCAATGAAGAATTTACAAACTTTTTCAGTGGAAGTCCTTGGATTACCATGCTTTGAAGAAATGACACTTCTCAATTTTGCTTCATCCCAGTTATCCATTGTGTCGGCTTCTTTTTCTTTTCTAACATCTTGATACAAGTCCTTCTTCTCCACTTTCCGGCCAACGTTCAAGTCGTGAGAAAATTTACAACGAGAACCCTTGTTACAGTTACCTAACTTGAATAAGGCGCACAAGACTGACATCGGATCAACACCTGCTCGAATCTTCTGATCAACAATTGGGTTGAACAATGCTCTTCTTTCAGCTTCTGCTGCTTCTTTCAACTTTTTCTCTTCGAGCTTCTTCCGTTTCAACTCTTCCTTCTTAGGATCCTGTTGTTGCTGAACTTGTTTGATGAATTTCTGAACTTTAGTAGACTTGTTCTTGTTCTTCATACCGAACGTCTTGTCAACATTATCCTTTTTTTTTCCTGGTTGTTGTTGTTGCTTCTTTTTAGGCGGCATATTGAGAAATTGGTAGTATTTTAACTAAAGCAAATGCAATTACAGGTGATCTATCTGAGCACTGTTTTTACTGATGTGCTTAACATGTGTCACAGTTTTCTCTTCTCATCTCAATGACATATTTCTTGTGCTATCCAAAATTTTCCATATCATTCTGAACGAGTATCAAAAGTTCCTCGTCGCTGGTGATTTGGATTCCTTTTATTTTAAAGCCTGCTACTTTAATCATGGTCGCTATCCACACGAGTGACTACAGGATGGTCAGAATTACATGGCATGATATGAAAATAGTCTCTTTAAATTCTACCTATTCTACAAGTTTAAAGCTTCAAAATTGAAATATATAATAAAATTGCTCTTAACAATAAACTCTGACACCTAACGGACGTTGAAAGGCGACAGAAAAGAAGATATCCAGCTTATGACTCCATAGAAAATGTAGAAGCACCTATCCCGCTTAAAGTTTGCCGGACTGTATTTTCAAAAGCACATTTCCATCGGAGATCCATACTGAGTACAACTCGATAACATTTTTCTCTTTTTTCACTCAACCCGGGATGTAGTGTTATGATGCTTTTTTTTTTGTCACTTCGGGAACCTCAAGCTAGGGACAAAGGAAAATTGTACAAAGCAATTCAAATCTTCCGTGGCTATACATCTACACGGGTTGAAAAGCATTTGTTTAAAGGATAATTACTTCGAATGAAAAGAAGGTGTTGATATGCCGTCAACATCATTACTTCATACAAAAGCTTTAAGGACACTTTCCCGTTGTCTTTCGAGACAGGATTTATCAAAGTTGATTCTCCTTTCGCAACGCCGGCCAGTTAGCACACATAATGAACGAAAGCAGAATGGTATTGCACTAGCAAATGAGTGGAAATATGCAGTATTAGGTGGCGCTCTAATATTGGGTTATTCATGCTTCAACAACTATGTCTCCTCAGACTCTATAAAGGGTATAAAACAATTTTCTACCATGGGCAACGTAAATAGTGAAAACACTGGCAATCAAAGCGGTAACACAAACACCAATACAATTGAGCTTTTGACAGATACTCAAGTAGATAGAATATTAAGAAAGTATGAAGAATCGTACTTCGTGAACCGTGGAAAAGGAATTTTACGTTATGACGTTTCTCAGCTACCCTCTAATTCTCCAATTGAGGACAACAGAGTTGAACAAATAATAACTGTCCCAAATGAGGTATCACAATCATTAGAAGATTTATACTTCTTTGGTATTTTCGATGGACATGGAGGTCCATATACTTCCTCAAAATTATCTCAAGAATTGGTGCCTTATGTTGCATACCAGTTAGGTGAAATTTTCTCCAAAGGAATAGAATCCTTGACTTCTGAATCAGTTGATAATGCGTTTGTCAATGCCTTTCTTCAGCTAGATCACGATATTGTATATGGTTCACTTGGAAAACTTTTTGAGGACCCCTCTAAGGAGAATTTAATAAATTCCTTACCAGCTGTCTCCGGGTCTTGTGGTTTGTTGTCTCTTTATGATTCTAATAACTGCACGTTAAAGGTTGCTGTTACAGGAGATTCACGTGCAATTCTTGTAAAACAATCTGATGATGGAAGATGGATCGTAAACTCGTTGAGCACAGATCAAACAGGTGACAATGCTGATGAAGTTGAGCGAATCCGTAATGACCACCCTGATGAACCTAATTGTGTCAGAAACGGCAGAATTTTGGGTTCTTTGCAACCATCTCGTGCATTTGGTGATTATCGGTACAAGGTAAAGGAAATCAATGGTAAATCTGTTTATGACCTTCCTGATCACTTAAAGGTTTACTTTAGGAGGGAACCAAAGGACTTTCTATCTCCACCATACGTCACCGCAAAACCTGAGATCACCACTACCAACATCGATTCTGAAACTAAGTTTATGGTTTTAGGATCTGACGGGTTGTTCGAGTTATTGAGTAATGAAGAAATTGCAGGCTTGGTTATTAAGTGGATGGAAAAAAATCCTATAAAAACTTCTTTTAGAACTCTGAATGAGCAATCCCCAACTGGAGAGTTGCCAGCGCTAGAAGATATCTCTCAAGGAAAAGAATTCCTCAGACCAGCTTTCCGTTACAAGCGTCCTGAAGAGAAACAAACAAAAAGTGAATATTTGATGAAAGATGAAAACGTCGCAACTCATTTGATCAGAAACGCTTTAAGTGGAGGAGGAAATAAGGAATATGTTTCCACGTTAGTCAGTATACCTGCCCCGAAAAGCAGACGTTATAGAGATGATTTAACGGTTACAGTTGTCTTTTTTGGTGATGAAAAGCAACCAGTAAACGGCGAACTGGAACTCAACAATAAGGCAACTAGATTACCGGAACCAAAGCTATAATCACATTTGAAGTTTACTATATTCAGTCAACCTATTCAAATTACTTTTGTATATTATGCATCTAACTGCCCCCTGTGTTATCCAACATCCTAGATTAGTTTATAGGTCCATATAGTGAAATCTCATCGGTATTAAATTTTGGTCACATGATCCCCTGATTCTGCAGTAAAAATATTTCCCCACCAATAAAGCCTCCTTAAAGTGTATATAAAGGTTAATCTACAAGTGTAAAGTTGGGGTGTCGTGTATAAATAAATACCAACCGTCCTGGTCAACCGTAAGTTAGTTGAAAAGATGAACTCAAACGTCATTGCAGTTAAGCTGGTACTTTTAGGTGAAGCAGCGGTGGGAAAATCCTCCATAGTGTTGAGATTTGTTTCCAATGACTTCGCCGAGAATAAGGAACCAACAATTGGTGCGGCTTTTCTCACCCAAAGGGTCAATATGGGCGACCATACCATCAAATTCGAAATATGGGATACTGCAGGTCAGGAAAGGTTTGCTTCCTTGGCTCCTATGTACTATAGAAATGCCCAGGCTGCATTAGTTGTATACGATGTTACAAAGCCCCAGTCTTTTATTAAAGCACGTCATTGGGTGAAGGAATTACATGAGCAGGCTAGCAAAGATATTATAATTGCTCTGGTAGGGAATAAATTAGACTTGGTCGAGAATGGCGATGAAAGAAAAGTTGCTAAGGAAGAGGCTGAAAAGCTAGCTCAGGAGCACAACCTATTGTTCTTCGAGAGTAGTGCCAAGACTGGTGCTAACGTGAATGAAGTTTTTCTAGCCATTGGTGAAAAGATTCCAACGAAAACTCCAGACCCCAACAAAGATGGGTTAAGAATGCCAAATGATGGAAGAATAGATCTTGCTGGGGGCGGACAAGCTTCTGAGAATGGTGCATGTGCTTGCTGATTAGCAGAGTTGATCGTATTGTAGTCTTATATAAGTATAGAAATTGGTGTAAGTTTTTTTTTAAAACTAATAAATGTCTTGAATTGATATGGTAACTTTTGGTTAACAAAATTCAGACTACCTATTTCTTACCTCCAAGCACCTTTAATACATACCTTAATGCAAACTTAAGGAAAAAAACTAATATGGATGATTCACATGAGGATTCGGATCAGAAATCATTAGAACGTACTGTCAATTCTTTCTATAGATACAAGGATTATGCTTTGGATGAATATTGGAAGCCGAGGGTCCAAAAGTGGAACTCATTGTCCGAGTACCAGCAAGAGATGATCCCATGGTACAAGGCATATCTTGATGACATATATGATGCTATCCAAACTAATGCTGTATTTTACATGAATTTATTGGATCATGCGATGCAGACCTGGGGTCTAAGTGGTGGGCCTGATGTTTGGGAGACTCCTACAGTCTTAGATATGAGCAAGACGGTGTCTATGCTAACACAGATTACAAGGGAATGGAGTGCAGTTTGCCACAAGGAGAGGAGTATCTTTCTCAATAGAATACAGCCATTCTTGGACGAGAGATTTCAGTCTGGTCGCAGTAAGGTTAATTTACTATTGCCTGGTGCAGGACTTGGGCGACTCGCTGTTGATTTAGTCAAAATGGGATTTAAAACAGAAGCCAATGAGGTCTCTTATCATATGCTACTTGTTGGACAGTTTATTTTGGATGGAGGTTTGAAAAAAGAGCAAGTGTTGATATATCCTTATGTGCATATCTTCTCTCACCAACTTAATAGACATGAACAACTTAAAAAAACTTTAATACCAGATATCGACATCGTAGATGAGATTGGTGGTAATAATCTGATGACCATGGTTGCTGGATCTTTTGTTGATTTATATGGTCCTAACATAAACATCAAACAATCTGAGTCTTATTCAAACACGCCTGATATAAGAGGGATAAGAGCCAGCAATCGAGCTAGTAAAGACATATTGGTAACCAATTTCTTTATTGACACTGCATCAAATATATTGGATTATCTTGAGACAATTAATCATTGTCTAAAACCGAATGGATTTTGGATAAATTTTGGGCCTTTTATGTATCATTTTGAATCAGATCCTCAGACAGAGCTTATAGCAGATTTTGATAGCTTTTCAGGCGAGCTATCCGGGATAAAAGAGGCTCCATTAAAAGGAATCGAACTTAGTCATGAAGATTTATTGGAAGTAGCAAGAAACAAGTTTAATTTTAGAACTATTAAGGTTGAAACCCATATACCCTCTGCATATGGAATGAATGAACAAAACATATCAATGCTTGGATACCAGTGCTCTTTCTGGATACTTCAAAAACCGGGTTAAAAATTCATCTATATATCAATAATTACTCGTCTTTTATATCTAACTCTTTTATTAGGTTTGTAAGGTTTGTCACCATATTAGTTAATACTTGGACTTTGTTTTCAAGATCTCTACAATTATCTTGTAATTCTTTATATATTTTGTAAGATTCCCATCCAATTCCACTCTCGAATCCTTTTTCAACTGGTTGTACTGTTGCTCTGACATCGGAATGCCAATTTTTTTTGACTTTGAATTTAGGATCTACCGCTTCTGCCTCCATTTGAAGCCTCATGCTGCGCTCGTTTTTCCGCTTTGTGGCTATCGCACCAGAAGTGGCATTTGAATCAAAAATACTGACTTCCTCATCCAGGAATCCATCATTAAAATCCCATACCATATCAACTTCATTTGAATCATCTGGTAATTTTTTTAATCTATTGTATAATATTCGTCGGGCTTGTATTGTCTCTGTTATGGCGATATAGCACAGTACTGGCGAGTAAATCACTTTCATCAATCCATATGAAATGGATTTTGCATTTGATCTTGGTAATGTCCACGAAACAAAAGATATCAGCAACTCTAAGACGTTTAAAGGTGGAACGTAGACGTCTTCATCTGGCGCTCGGACATACCTCAAGGTCTTCTGCGCCATTAAAGCTAGATATTCTTCGGTTGCATTATCAGTTACCTTTTGGTAGGCGCTAGAATATAAAGCAATCAAAATGTTGAGTAAGATTATTGTGACAATAAAACAGTAACTATAATATAGTATTGCAGCATATGGGGGAGCAAATTTTTTGAACATATCAAAACCGCCAAATCCTAAGGTCGTGGTCATTAAATTGGAGAGAATTGGCCATGTGATCTCACGCTTTCCATCGGCAGAATCTAAACCTAAAAAGCCTTGTATAAAACCCACCATCATCAATAAGAGTAAAAAAAAGAAGTAAATTGATTCTCTCATCATATGCGCGAGCACTACTAGCAAAGCTCCAACAAATCTATTCGATTCCAAATATAGGAGTAAACGTGACCAAATCAGGGGTGCTGCACAGGCCAGAACTCGGTATGAGAGGATATCCCAATTTTCCTGTGGTAAAGCAGTCTTGAAGGGTAAAACACTCACAAAACGACATACTATGGAGGCTATTATAACTGAAAGCATAAAATCGTTGTAAACGTTCCAAAATCCGATATATGCCCATCCTACGTGATAGACTTTTACTAGCTCGTCAACTGTATAACCCAACGTGAAAAAGTAAAAGCACGATTCTACAGAGCCCACAGGCTCTACAACTGTATTATCTTTTTGGTTAACAACCACAGTATATAGACCGAGGTAAACCATGGAAAATAAAATCTGAAGCATATTTTGATAAATAGGCGCCTTCAATCGATCCGGAGTAAAATGAATAGACAGCTGGCAAGAAGGAATTATGTCGCACAGAATAAAAGTCTGTGGGTCATATTTGTTCTGTACAATCCATCCCCTCCAAAGCCACTTTAGACATCTCTGGTATCCGGAGGAGCCAATGACGATCGTGCAGTGTTTGTCTACAGCCATTTCTAGCGCAGATGTAGGTAACGAGTCAATGTCATTCTCATTAATTTGGTATTTCCGCAATAGAAGTTGCATAAAAGTATAATGATGGTCCACCTGTTCCATCTCCTCAATGATGAGTTTACACAATTGCTGGGCGGTTGTGGCTCGACAAGTGTGCAACTCCGCATTATGTAGCTCTGAAGCTGCAAGATCCCAGTACCAGGTGCAAACTTTCAGCAGAGCAAATATTACGACAGATTCATATTTCCTCACTGACTCCCGATCCTGACGATCCCCGCCGCATGCCTCCTTAGCCAACCTTATAACTTTTGCGTTAACTATTCTGGAATGGTCACAGACTATAAGTTTTTCATCATACGAAATAGGAATAACATTATCGATCAAGTACTTCAAATTAAGTCCAATGCGCAAGACTTGTCTTGCACTGGGTGGATTGTAAGACTGTACATTTGCCGGATCATACCAGTACGAATGTGACGTATTGGGTAGAACATTCATTTTGCGATCACTTCTCAACCCTTCTATTTCAAAACTAATCTTTTATCTCTCAGTCTATATTCAAAACAATCTGCGCTCTGTGACATCTATTTGTCATATTTTTTGTCGCATCTTATTGGGACGTTGTAAGTTAAACTTCTGTAAGTTCACTGGCCTTTATCTACATTCTTAGAAATTAGGGTTCAAAACAATGTTCTTGAACTGGAATGAACCCTATCACGTGATATGTTAATGATTTTAGAAAACGCATTACCCTCTCGTTCGTGTTGGCAATTTTTTTTTATTTCAAATTTGCCTACTGTTGTTAATGCTGTAGTAAGAAAAAAGCGGGAATCGGGAAACACTGAAATTTAACACTACTCGGCCTTTGATTTAAAAAATAATGGCATTTCAAAAATTATTCAAAGTTTAGCGATGTAAAGAACAGGGACAAGTAAGGTTCTGCTGTAACTTTTGTGTAACAGATAATCAAAACAGTTTCGCTTTTTTAGCACCTACTCAAAATTGTTTTCTGATAAACTGGAGAGCGAAAATCGAATAAAGAGTAAAGAAATACGGCTACGAGGGGAACACTACATTTAGTATAAACCGATTTGAATTTGAAGTGGAATCCACAAAGTGAGAGTGAACTAGTGCATTTGAAAGCCATCTGCATTAAAGGTTTTTTGAAAGGGCACAAAATAAGTAAGACATTTTATTGGGGGAAATGGTATCACATAAGAAGGGAAAGAAGAAAAGTAAGAAATCGCAAGGATCGTCATTACTTGATGAAGTCCCAGAAGGCATGGTTCATGCGGAGATAGTTGATGAAGATTCGGAGTATCCCACATCCAGGGTGATCAAAAGAGCACCTAACGGAGATGTAGTGGTGGAATCACTTCCTGAGCAGAAAGTAAGTTCGCATTTACCGGAGGAACCGACGAGTAATTCAGAACTGGCAGATTCACAATGGCCAATGAAGCTGGATTCTCACTGGGATTCATTGTCTTTAGAAGAGAGAAGAAATATCCTACGAATCAGTAAAGATGAGTTATTTGATATGATCAAATCTTACAAGAATGTACACAGCTGTGATTGCAGTATGTGTGGACGTCATAATAATATTACCATGGAGCAAGAAATGGAAGAAATATATAATGAGCTTTATGAAACAGCAAAAGAAGAGGACTCAGATACCGACTTCTTCCTATTCCACTTGAAACTAATAAAGGAATACCAGAGCGGAAGTCACAAGGGACATCCGAAACATCACAACTCCCCGAGACATGTATTACAAGAAGACGAAAAATATGATAGACATTCTCTATCAGATTTCGAGGACAAACTTCCAGTAGAAAATAGTTCAGATGGTGCCCTACAGGATCCTAAAACTGAATTCCTGCATTCGCTAGACGAGTCAGCCGTCAAGTTCTGTTTGGCTGAGAAAGAAGGATCAGATAGCATTCGTGACTCTATTTATGACCATGAAGATACTAAAACTCCGCTCGAAGAATCTATAAATTCACTCGAAGGAAAAACATCGTTAAATCTGAAACATGAAATAGAACAATTTAAGCATAGCAAACAAAAAGAGGCAAGTGTAAATCTGCAAGAACATTTTGGTTCCAGCCTAGACAAGTCACCTACGAATGATACACGAGTTTCCACTTCCGAAGATGATGCCAAGCTTGTGCAATTCGCAAGAACTTTTGTGTCATCTCACCCAAGAATTGCGGAAGAATTTATCAATAAAGCATTAATGTATCCCCACATACGTGCACTAACAGAAGATGTGATGAGAAACAAGGGTGAGGGTTTGAGGAAAGCAATGGAAAGTTGGGTTCTACAACAACAAGGCGATTCTGGATTGGATGGTGATTCTATTGACACATCAAGATTGAATCCCTTACCTGCCGATATGACTGGTTCTTCAGCTCCAGTGGATACGAATTCCCGAATTACTGATGTTTTAAAAGCACTCAGTGAAAAGAAAATTGTGCCTCCACCCGGACCATCTGGGCTAGATGCCCTTTTTTCTGGATTCGGGTCCGATTTTTCAAGAAATATCAATAATGTAGACAACTTCAAGAGCCTCTTCAATGAAATAATTAATGATGAAAATAGATTGAAAGAACTTTCTGGAAATGCAGAATATATGGAACTAGAAAGAATTCGCAATGAAATTTCTGCTGGTGAGGAAGCTGAAGATTCTTATGAGTGGTCAGATGCCGACTTTGAAGATGGTTATGATGATAAAAATCATGAGAGTAAAATAGTTGACAATGATGGTTTCGAGGATGAGATGGAAAATAATTTATCTGATTATGATGGGCAAGAGTCTCTCTGTAGAGAAAGAGATGTTGAAGAAAGTGAAATTCATTTTACAGAAGACGGTGTTGACGTGCGCAGTCATCATTCTCACCATCGCCACAACAATCACCAGGAAGTGCACCATCATCACCATCATAACCGTGACTCAGACATTGAAAATGATGAAGGTTACAATAGTGAAATTGATCACGCGGAGAGGTTAGAAGAGGGCAGAAGGTTGATTCAAATCGCAATAACTAAACTTCTACAAAAAAAGCTCATTGCCTCATTCAAGGAAAAGGAGGCAGAAAAGAATCGTTTAAAGCTTTTGATGGAGTTAGAAGCGGAGGAAAATCAGAAAAAGGAAAAGGAAAAAAAGAAGCAGAAGAAAAGAGAAAAGGAGAAGGAAAAAAAACGTTTACAACAACAAGCAAAAGAGGAAGAGAAGAAGAAACAACTGGAAGAAGAAGTACGCTTACAAAAAGAGGCAGAAGAAAAGGAATTGGCCCGCAGAGAGGCACAACGAAAAAAGGTTGAGGAGGCAAGAAAAAAGAGGGACGAAGATCGTAAGAGAAAGCTGGAGGAACAAAGGCAACGTGAGGAAGAACAAACAAGGCAGCGCAAATTGAAGGAAGACCAAAAAAGACAACGGGAGGAAGAGCAGAGATTAAAACGCGAAGAGAAGGAAAAAAAGAAGCTTCTTTTGGAGGAACAGAAGAAAAAGAAAATTCAACTACTCAAAGTCAAAGAAGAGGAGGAAAAGGTAAAAGAAATAGAACAAAAGATTAAAGCAGTTCCATATGGATATTCTTCTTTGGAATCAGTTCCTCATAAAACAAGTATTAATGATGACATTTTTAATATGATCAATCAAGCTTCGAAGTCATTATCCGGATCGCCATCTCGTCATGATGAAAATATTGTTGCTCCGCCTATGATTCAGTCCGCACCTGATGGGCTTAACATTCCAGCCAGCTCATTGTATTCTCATCTCACGCCGTTAAGTGTTCCGGATGTTTCTCCTCAGACTCAACCTGCTGTTCCTTCTTATTCTCAGGGAATAATACAAGCTCCCTTAGCTTGGGATGACGGACAAACTTCCCAAAATTCTTTTTACAACAGCAATCACCTCCATGATTCGCATCCGATGCTTAAAAGTCAAAAATTCCAAACGTTTAATGACTCTGCCATAGGAATTGCTGATGAAATAAATAATATTACAAGTTTCCTAAATGATACTAACTTAAATGATGTTCATCTCACCTCCAAAACAGATCTGCGTACTTCATCGGTTGATCCGTTGGTAACGACTAGGCCAAATTCCGTCACTTACAATCAGTCTAGCCTTTGGCCAAATGATTCTCCACAGATCAATCCTTACGCTCCTCCTCCACCAGTCGCAAATCCATTGGTAACCCAACCGAGAAGATCCATCTGGGATTCGGGAGCTGATTTACCGTTTGCAGTGGGTACTGCCCCAATGCATGAATACAACTCACATATCTGGAGTAATACCCCTTCTACAGTTTCTTCAGGAATGACTTCAAACAATATTGAAAATGAAATGGAATCTAAAATTGATATATTAGCTAAGAGCTATACGTTACTGGCTCCTGATAATAGCTTTGTTCCACTGGACAAATTGTATCAAGCCTCCTTAACTTTTATGAGTGCTAAAACTGCATTGACATATTCAGAATTTGTCTCTACACTAGTATCAATGAAAACCTCTCATAATTGTGAATTGTTAAATGATAACTCCGGGCTCCTTGCTTATTGCCGTATGGGTATGACTACGTCGAAGTCACCAAGCATTTCAACTTATTCGCAGATTCCGTACCAAAGGGCGCAACAATCGTCAGCTCAAGCTATTCAACCTACAACTTCGCAACAAAATACGCTGTTTGCTGACGCGTATCAGCCAGCTCCAAGCAACCCATTGCTACAAATTTCGGGTGCTAATCCTCAGTTACCATCTGATCACTCAACATATATGAATATTAGACAAGGTTTTCCACAACAATTCCAGACCAGTAATATATGGGATTGAATAGCATGAGTGATCATGACATATTAAAAGTTACGTATCCTGTTTCTACATACCTTTTCTGAATAGAAAATTTTTATTCATGTACATTTAATCGCAGTCAAATTTAACCAATTTTTACTCGTAATTTCTTGTCGATTGATCCTTCTTCAAATCAAAACCTTATTATGTCAGGCGACGGCTAGATTTTAATCTGAAATATGTTTTTTTTTGAACCCAAAATAAATCTGGATCTTGAAAAATTACAAATTTCAAGAAATATACAGCTCGCTGTGTGTCCCAAGGCCGACAAATCAATGTCTTAGAATAGCATACAAGACCTTATAACTATTCTGGTATAGTGTCCTTTTAAAATTTGCTCACTTCTTATACACTTTATTCATTGTATCGAGTTTTGCGAAGCCTGAGGTACCTTAGAAATGTCAAATAATACAGTGAAGCGGAAGCTTGTTATCATAGGGGACGGTGCATGCGGTAAGACATCCTTGCTATATGTTTTTACATTAGGAAAATTCCCAGAGCAATATCACCCCACAGTATTTGAGAACTACGTAACTGACTGTCGAGTTGATGGAATAAAAGTACAACTAGCATTATGGGATACAGCCGGTCAAGAAGAATACGAGCGACTAAGGCCTTTTTCTTACTCAAAAGCAGATATAATAATAATTGGCTTTGCCCTCGACGACCCTGAGTCTCTAGTCAATGCTAGAAACAAGTGGTCGGAAGAAGCTTTACGATATTGTCCCGAAGCACCAATTATTTTAGTTGGATTAAAGAAAGATTTGAAAACCCCAGAAAATGAGCACATAATGGTTAGTAGAGAGCATGCTGAGCAAGTAGCAAGAGCCATAGGTGCTAAAAAGTATATGGAGTGCAGTGCTCTAACGGGCGCAAACGTCGATGACGTTTTTGAGGTCGCAACTAGAACAAGTCTATTGGTAACCAAGGAACCTGGTCAAGGATGCTGTGTAATTTCGTAGCGTCTGCTCGATTGAAAAAAATCAATGGATAGAACCACATATTATGTATGAATTCAACTGAAATTACGTCAAGGGAAATTCACGATTGAAACCTGACTGTGTGTATCAAGCCATGAATGCAGTATGATGTAATCATATTGACATCTTTGTTTCGGCTTTACGTTTAAACAACTTTACCATATAGTGAGCGGTTCACTAGCTGTATATTAACTTTCCGGGATCGAATAATATATATCTGGCACTATATTCTCAAATGGCAGAGCCAGTTGTTCCCTAAAGTCATTTAGATTGGTCTCTCTTTTTCTGTAGGGCTCCCGATCTTCTATCTTTACAAGCCAACGCGAAAACCGTGTTTTTTTTAAAAAAAAATAAATTTATTTATACCCACCCATGACATACTTCAACATAAATATCGAATGAACGTGAGCCTCGCACTTCAGTTCAAACGAAGTATTCCATTTGCACTTAAGCATTTTGGTCTGCTTAACCGTTCAACTACGCCTGCATCAAACGCAAAAGTCTTTTTCAACACATTCTCAATGACGCAAGGAAAAAGTGCTTCTGAGAGATATCAAAAGATCTCCCAATTAGAGCATATTTTGAAAAGGCCTGATACCTACGTTGGATCAGTTGAAGTGCAAGAATCACAGCAATGGGTTCATGATGAAGAGCTGGATTGTATGATTGAGAGGACAGTTAACCTTGTTCCAGGTTTATTCAAAATTTTTGATGAAATTTTGGTGAATGCAGCTGACAATAAAGTACGTGATCCTTCGATGAAAAAAATTGAGGTCAATATCAATAAGGAGGAAAACTTAATCGAAGTCAAGAATGATGGAAAGGGGATCCCTGTGGAAATTCATGATAAAGAAAAAATTTATATCCCTGAGTTGATCTTTGGTCACCTATTAACATCTTCAAACTACGATGACAATGAAAAGAAAGTCACTGGTGGTAGAAACGGTTATGGTGCTAAGCTTTGTAACATATTTTCAACAGAATTTACGTTAGAAACAGCTGATTCGGATCGTGGTCTAAAATACGTTCAAAAGTGGGAAAATAATATGAACATTTGTCACCCTCCAAAAATTACATCTTACAAGAAGGGTCCATCGTACACAAAGGTATCATTCAAACCTGATTTGCAGCGCTTTGGAATGGAATCTCTAGATAACGATATCGTTGGTGTGATGCGTCGCCGTGTTTTTGACATTAATGGCTCTGTACGGGATATTAATGTTTATTTGAACGGGAAGTCGTTAAAAATACGGAACTTCAAGAATTACGTCGAACTATACCTTAAATCTCTGGAGAAAATCAAACAAGAGAGACTAGAGGCGTCGAGTAAATCTGATGAGCCCGAGAAATCGGATAGTAATGGCGTCGAATCAATAAACATACCAACGATTTTGTACGAAAGATTGAACGACCGTTGGGAAATTGCATTTGCTGTATCTGATAGCTCTTTCCAACAAATATCTTTTGTTAACTCTATTGCGACAACATCAGGAGGTACCCACGTCAACTATGTGACGGATCAGATAGTAAAAAAAGTGTCTGATCGACTAAAGAAACAAAAAAAAGCTATCAAACCATTCCAAATTAAGAACAATATTTTTATCTTCATCAACTGTCTTATTGAAAATCCAGCTTTCACATCACAAACCAAGGAGCAACTTACTACAAGAGCAAAAGACTTCGGTTCAAAATGTGAAGTGTCTCAAGAATTTGTGAATAAGATTATGAAGACGGACCTCGCCACCAAAATATTCGAGATAGCTGACGAAAATGCAAATAAACAATTGAAAAAATCTGACGGTACTAGAAAGAATAGGATCACCGATTATCCTAAGCTTGAAGATGCAAATCTGGCGGGTACAAAAGAAGGGTATAAATGTACACTTGTGCTGACCGAAGGAGATTCGGCTTTATCACTTGCAGTGGCAGGATTGGCAGTTGTTGGTAGAGATCATTACGGCTGCTTTCCTCTAAGAGGTAAGATGTTGAACGTCAGAGAAGCAACACCTGATCAGATAATGAAAAATGCGGAAATCCAAGCAATCAAAAAAATCATGGGATTGCAGCACAAGAAACAATACCAAGATGCTATGTCTCTTAGATATGGACATATAATGATCATGACTGATCAAGATCATGATGGTTCCCATATTAAGGGTTTGATCATTAACTTTTTAGAAAGTTCTTTCCCTGGTTTATTGGATATTCCAGGGTTCCTTATTGAATTTATTACTCCAATTGTGAAAGTGACAATAACCAGACCAAAAAAGGAAACTATATCTTTCTATAATATGCCAGATTACGAAAAATGGAGATTAGAGGAGTCAGATCAATACACTTGGAAACAAAAGTATTATAAAGGTCTTGGTACTTCTTCTCAACAGGAGGCAAGAGAATATTTTTCTAGTTTAGATCAACATTTGAAGAAATTTCATGCGCTAAGGGGTAATGACACAGAATTAATTGATCTAGCATTTTCTAAGAAGAAAGCCGATGATCGTAAAGAATGGCTCAAACATTATGAGCCGGGCACTGTTCTTGATCCAAAATTGACTGAAATCCCTATTGGTGACTTTATTAACAAAGAATTGATCCTCTTCTCGTTGGCGGACAACATTAGATCCATTCCTTCTGTTCTTGATGGGTTCAAACCTGGTCAGAGAAAGGTCATTTATGCGTGTTTCAAACGTAATCTAAAATCTGAGATCAAAGTTGCCCAGTTGGGTGGTTATGTCTCGGAACACACAGGTTATCACCATGGAGAACAATCATTATATCAGACTATTGTTGGTTTGGCGCAAGATTTTGTGGGCTCTAATAATATTTATCTTTTAAAACCTAACGGTGCCTTTGGTACAAGGGCTACTGGGGGTAAGGATTCTGCAGCACCAAGATATATATTTACAGAACTAAACAAAATTACAAGATCCATTTTTAATCCTCTTGATGACCCACTTTTAGCTTATATTCAAGACGATGAGCAAACAGTTGAACCTGAATGGTATTTACCGGTGATTCCAATGGTTTTAGTAAATGGAGCAGAGGGTATCGGGACAGGTTGGAGTACTAATATACCCCCATTCAATCCTGTTGATATAGTTGCCAATATTAAACGTATCATGAATGGCGAGGAGATGGAGCAAATGGCTCCCTGGTTCAGAGGCTGGGAAGGCTCTTTGGAAAAAATTGAGGAACAAAAATACAGGACCTATGGTAGGATTGAGCAAATTGATGAGAACACTCTTGAAATAACAGAACTCCCCCCAAAAACATGGACTTCTACAATAAAGGAACATCTTTTGCTTGGTTTAAGTGGCACCGAAAAGGTTAAACCTTGGATTAAGGATATGCAAGAACAGCATGGTGCAACAATTAAATTTATTATTACCTTAACTGATCAAGAAATGGAAAATACTAGAAGAATTGGATTTTATGAACGATTCAAATTGGTCTCTACTATAAGTTTAAGCAATATGGTTGCATTTGATCCTCAGGGTAAAATTAAAAGGTATGAAGATGTTCGTGATATTTTGACTGACTTCTATCTAACCAGATTAGAATATTATCAAAAGAGAAAAGATTACATAGGAGAACGGTTGCAGTGGGAGGTTGAAAAACTATCCTACCAAGTCAAATTTATTAAAATGATGATTTCTAAGGAGTTTGAAGTCAGTAACAAACCACGTCCACGACTTTTCGAAGAATTGGAGTCATTAGGATTCCCCAGAATTAACAAGGATGGAAAACCAACATATGGTAAAATTGAAGAATTACAAATCAAGGAGGATGACGATGCACTTGGAGAAACTGAAGATGACGACGAAAGCAGTGATAGTTCTACTGTCAATGGTCCTCAAGAGAAGTATGGTTCATATGATTATTTACTCAATATGAAGATTTGGGCATTAACGAAGGAAAGATATGAGAAATTGCTAAATCAAATGCAAGAGAGACAAATTGAATTGGAAAAGTTGCTGAAGCTTTCTGCCAAGGATTTGTGGGTTGCGGATTTAGAAGAGTTCATGCAACAGTACAAAGCCTTCATCGAGCATGATGAGGAAGTTCGCTCAGGCATTGTTCCTGACGCTCCAACGAAGAAAAAAGGAAAGCGCAGAAAGCGTGTGGACGATGATTTCGATCCATCTGTTCCGAAAAAGAAGCCAAGGAAGAGTAATTCTAAGGTAATTAAGAAGGAAAACAACTTCGAAAGATTCGTTATTGAACCCAAAATTGTCGAAAAACCCAAAAGGATCACGAAGGTCAAGCAAGAAGGAAATGATGTATTGACAAAAATAAAGAAGAATGCCAGAACTCAACCTAAATCCAGCGCATCAAGCGATGTTGAATCGAAGTCGTCGTCAGAGCCAATAACTACAATATTAGATCAGAGTGAAACAAAGGAGAACAAGAGTGAACTCAGCAAGTTTTCTAACAAATTCAAAAAGCTGACTTCTGCCTTTAAAGAGGCTGGCTCCCCCGAAGCTTCAGCCAATGTAACTACATCTCAGCCTAGAACAGACCTCCTCGACTCTCAGAAGCTTTCTTCTTCCTTGACCTCCTCTTCTAAAGGGCCAAAACGACATTCAACCAAAAAAATATCCGATTTGACTGATGAAAGTGACCTCGAGCTCCTTGAGGATGAGCCAATTCTGCCAAAAAAACGCATGGCTAGAACAGCGTCTAGGAGCAAAAAAACTAATTACGTTGTAGATATCTCCGACGATAGTTTTGTAGAGGATGATGCAGAGGAATCAGATGCTTCTTTTCAGTACTCTGACTGAAAATACTGCTTTACCCTATCGCTAGAATGTATTCGTATTTAACTTAATTAACTTTTGCTTGCTACTTGTCACGTGATTTGAGACTTCGCTCGACTTTTCGAGGGCTAGTGTGAATTATGCATAGAAGATGTAATTAGTACCCGGAAAAAGACCTCCTTTTTGGGTAGATCAAGTACATAGTAACAGTTGATAAATCAAGGATCCCATGAACTGTGCTCTTTCTTGTTCTCATAAATATATACGGTCATTCAGATTCTTCAAGCTGATTTACGTCGTAATTTTTGATGTACTTGTCGACACACATTCTGTTCCTTCTAGGGTTTCTTGTACCATGAAAAATGTCATGAGGCTGGAAACCTAAAAAAAACTAAAATGATGTAAAATTAAAGGGCGAAGAAATTTTTCATCATTGTTTATTGTTGATTTGTCCCCATAACACACATCTGTCATATATGGATAAAGAATAGACCTCATCGTCGACCTTCTGCAGAGAAATCTTTTATTCATAAGTTAGGGTGGAACGATTTTTCAATCATTCTCTGAAAATAACGAAATTGCCAAGAGAGCATTGGTGCAATTGTAGAATTAAAATAGAGTGTCAGCTGCCTGCGTTTCAAAATACAAGCTAAGGGCTGTATCAGTGAGCTTATCAATGTTGGCCTCGGAAAGTGATTTGATTAAACCAGCTGATGGAAATCAGGTTGCTATCGTTGATGGAGTTGATAGATTAGCACCTCCTGGTTTAAACAAGGACAACGTAAAAAATGTTTCCGAGAGTAAGGACGTGAAGACGAGTTCTAAAAGCGGCGAACGAGAGAGGATTCCTGCAAGTTACGTAGGGTGGAAGCAAATTGGCCGTTGGGAGGAATCAGATAGTTTGACAATGGAAGACGAATTGGTAGGTGTTAACGAAGAAACTTTTTTGGATAATTTGGTTCCTGATAAATTCTATGGTGATTGGTATCATGCTACAGCGACTTTTGTCGTAGGAGGATTTTTATCCTTCTTATGTGGTAAATTTAAATTTTCCTTAGCTCCTGTCTTCATTATCATTTTTGTTACTTCAGTATTTTATAGAACGTCAGCCAAGAAGTACAGAGCCTCGATAAGAGAACTAGTTCAGAAAGAATTCACAGTTCAGAAAGTTGAGGATGATTATGAGTCTATGGAATGGCTAAATACTTTCTTGGATAAATATTGGCCAATCTTGGAGCCATCTGTTTCACAAATGGTTGTAGAACAAGTGAACGACCAATTGGCCACTCATCCAAAGATCCCTCCCTTTATCAAGGCTCTTTGGATTGATTCTTTAACGTTAGGTGTCAAACCGCCTAGAATAGATTTGGTTAAGACCGCTCATAATACCGACTTGGATGTTGTCGTCATGGACTATGGCCTGTCCTTTACACCTCACGATTTATCAGATATGACCTCAAAACAGTTGACAAATTATATCAACCAAAGAGCTGTGGTCAAGGCAAAATTATTTGGCTTAACGATACCAGTCTATTTGTCGAATATTTCGTTTAAGTCACACGTAAGGATCCGTTTAAAACTAATGACACCTTTTCCACATTGCGAGACGGTAAATATTCAGCTTTTGGAGGTTCCTGATGTTGATTTCGTTTTCAAGCTCTTCGGTGACACGATCTTCAATTGGGAGGTCATGAGCATTCCTGGTTTATTGCCGTTGGTTAGGCAATTGGCAAATAAGTATATGGGTCCATTGTTTTTACCTCCTTTCTCATTACAGTTAAATATTCCTCAATTGATATCGGGTTCCGCCTTGTCTATCGGTGTTTTAGAAGTGATGGTCGATAATGCTAAGAATTTGAGGAAGTCTACAGTCTTGAAGCCTTCAGTTGACCCGTACCTAGAGTTTTCATTTGCTGGAAAGGTTGTAGGAACAACAAAAACAGTTACGGACTCTTTGAATCCAGTGTGGAATGAATCTCTATTTTTGTTATTAGGTTCTTTTACCACACCGTTGACAATAACAGCGTACGATAGAAGAGAGAAACTTAAAGATAAAGTCCTTGGGAGAATTCAATATAATCTAAATTCTTTGCACGATATGCATTTGCAGAAGAACTTGAGAGCGAAGTTTTTGAGAAATTCCAAACCTGTCGGAGATCTCTCCTTTTCGCTCGTATTCCACCCAACCCTTGAAGAAAAGAAATTGCCTGATGGGACAATTGAGGAGGTTCCTGAATTAAACACAGGTATTACGAAAATTGTTGTCGAGCAGGCAAGGGATTTGGATGAACCTGGGAAAAATATTGCATCCTTTGCCGAATTGTATATCAATTCCAAGCTAGTTCTAACAACTAAAACAGTCAAAAGTAGTAATACTCATGAATGGGGCAATGACTTTGAGTCAGTCATCACTGACCGTAGAAAGACAAGAGCTAAACTAGTTGTAAAGAATGGTAAAGGCGAAATTATATCAAGCACCGTTCAGACTTTGAACGATTTAATTGATAGGACCCAAATCGATAATAAGTGGATCCCACTCAAGGATGGTAAGAGTTCTCTGAAATTGACTACCCATTGGAAACCGGTGTCTTTGGATATTGGCTCGAATGCAGTTGCATATAATCCCCCTATTGGTGTAGTTCGTGTGTTTTTGAACAAAGCAAATGGCCTTAAGAACTTGGAAAAGTTTGGTACCATTGATCCGTATGCAGAAGTACTGGTCAATGGAATCATGAAGGGAAGAACAACGCCGAAAGAGTCTACCCTAAATCCAGTCTGGAATGAGGCTATCTATGTTGCAGTTACTTCACCGAACCAGAAAATTACCATTGAAGTCATGGATGTGGAATACGCCTCTGCAGATCGTTCATTAGGAAAATTTGACGTAATGATTACAGATATGTGTAAAAAAGGTCCAGATGATAAATACGTACCATACGTGGACGAAGAACCAAAGAGTGGGAAATTGGTCCATAGGAAAGGTATTAGAGGGACAGTTACTTACTATACTTCCTTTTATCCAACTGTTCCAGTTTTATCTTTGGAGGAGATTCAGGAAGTCGATGAGATTTCAGAAAGAAAGGTGCAATTAGAAGTAAAAAACGCTCAGTGTGACAAAAAGGTCACACCTTCAGAGGTTATTGTCAAGCTCAAGGAGGAAAAAGAGGAGCTTAAAGAGCTGGAAGACATGTTTAGCTCTAAAATGAAGCTTGATTTGGATGAATTGGTTCAATATCATAGCGGTGTACTTTCAGTTACTATTGTAAGCGGCGAATTACCTCAACCAGGGTGTTATGTGCAAGCTTTCTTTGATTCCAACGGCTATGCACGCTTTGCAACTCAAAAGAAAACTGGCCGGTCGTTTAGGGATAGTACGATTGGTGATGTGATCATCAAGGAATTGGATTGGTCTGTAACTACTTTCCGTGTAGTTAAAAATAGAAGCGCAAATAAGGCTGAAGACGCCTTGTGCGAGGTCACGATCCCGACCATTGAACTCGTTAGCAACTGCTACCATAAGCCCGCGATTTTAGCGATGTCTGGAACTTCAAGTGGTAAGCTAATGGTACAAGTTTCGTGGTTCCCATTGCTGGTTAACAAATTACCAAGAGCTGATTTGATTACAAATTGCGGTGATTTAAAAATTAACATTAAGAGCGCAAATGGTTTGGCAGCTGCAGATAGAAATGGAAAATCCGATCCATTCCTTAAATTTTATGCTAATGCGAATACTCAACCATTTTATAAGACTAAAGTGCAGAAGAAGACTCTAGATCCTATCTGGAATGAAAATTGCGCCATTCAAATATCTAATCGTGTTAACGAATATCTAAAAATAAAGGTCATGGACTGGGATGTTGGTAACAAGGATGATAAAATAGGTGAAGCTGTGGTTTCCCTTGCGAAAATCGATCCAGACGCTGATAACGATATGGATATTCTCGTCAAGGGAACTGATGGATCTGATGCAGGTGTTCTTCATCTCTCTTTCGAATTTCAACCAAGATACGTTCTATCTGTAACCAAAAAAGAAACTAGAATTGGTGATTTAGCCGGAAAAGGTCTAACTGCTGGTTTAAATGCAGGTACGACCGTGATAGGTGGTGGTCTTGGAGCGGTAGGCAAAATTAAGAAGGGAATATTTGGGGGAGGAAAGAAGAAGGAAGAAGAAATTCCAAAATATTGATGCAAATAGTTTTAAAAGTCAAAATTATTCTATAATATGAGAATTCTCACTTTATATCTTTCACTGTACGTATAACTGCCAGTATATAGCCCTTTTCTAAAAAAATATTTGTCTGATATGATCGTAACTTTTCTTCTTCTGCTACAATTACAAAAAGTTGACGTAAAAGCCAAAACGTATTGAAAAATCTGTGAAGCCCGTATTAAATAGCGTGTTACAGATGAAAGAGACATTGCAGCGGAACCAGGAGAGGTAAACATGGTCATTAACGCAGATGATGCGAACAAGTCTGGTGTGCATCCTATTGAGCTCTGTGTGTATTCTCTGCTAAGCAACAACTTGGAAAGCATCTACCAGTCAATCAACGAATTAAGGGAATCACAAGCAATGCTGATTCTGCGACTTAAGCAGATTAAAGCTGGAAGTAAAGAGGAGTACGAATTAATAATTGCGAAGTGCACTCTTCAAGAAGAGATAAAAAGGTTGAAAGGGCTAGAGAAAAGGACGTTGGCCTTGTCGAAACGATATGAGCGGATTCTTTCCGCCCTTTGATATCTTTTGTCTCGCCCAATACAGAGGAAGAAAACCATCGCTCCAGGAGCTATTTGGGTCATCCAGTAATGCTAAGTATAATTATTTTCAACTATGTGTCGTTTTTCTCGTTTCTAACATCTCCTGCATCTTGCTCCTGCAGACATCATAGGACCATGACAGGCAAGCATCCCTTTAAACATGACATATATGTATAGCACTTTTAATCAACAGAAAGGTATTTTGGGATATATAGTAGCCAACTAACTATTTAAATGGATTCTTGAATAGTTTGAACGGGTATCCAGGGCTCTTTAATATGAAAACGGCAACCAAAGCACTGTAAAAGATGTACATCGCTAGGCAGAAGAATGCCACTAGCAGAAGTTGAATAATAGAACCCTTTGTAGATTGCCCTCTGGATGCATAAATTTGTTGGATTTTAGGTGCAACGAATATGAGACCCAATATGGAACATCCTAGCACGCTATATAAGATCGTGATGATCTGTGATTCGATGGCAAATTGATTCGAGATCTGACCTTGCATAAAATAACTTATTGTCTTACCATCTGCTGCAAGGCCTGCAAACTGAGCATTTCTAATTCTTACGAACATAGAACCACTTATTAGACTAATAATACCAAAAGAGGCAACAAATCCCCACAAAGGCCTTAAGGTCAAAATTCTGACAATAACGGACCCAAATTTCCTGATCAACAAGACAGAAAATGCGGTTAAAGCCATTGTTCCTATCGTTGAACTCCAATTAATTGGCTCATATATCACGAGGTCAGAGATTCCCGTCATTCTTGCAATGTGATCACCTAAAAATTTGAGGTGCGAGCCACCTAGTTCAGCCACCATTGGAACCTGTTCAAAATCCTTCGTGCTTTGACCTCCAGCCTTCATGATGAACATAGCAGGAACGTTCGTCACCTGGAAATGTTGAAATATACCTTTTGTGCCGGTATCAAAATCAGCTCGTGCAAAGAACAAACCATTGCCTTCGCTTGATTTTGAGATACCATTAGGATGATCGGAAAACCAAGAATCGGCTACTGTACGATAATCTGGATCCATTTCAACACACAAGCCACATCCAATTTGGGGTGAACATGCTGTCAAAAGCACAACAATATCAGAATCCCTAGGCGAATCCAAAATACGAACAAAGTTGCTATCCGTTAATTTTATCACGTTCTTATCTTTCTTTGACAGTTTCAAAAGCCTTTCATTGCTAACAGCTCCAACGAATGAAATGTACCATGTTAAGAACGTTACAATTAAAGGAAAGCCTTTCATACTACTCAATGGCTATTGTATCTTTACGGAAGTTGCCTTCTACAACTTTACGCTCCAAACAAGGCTTACGTATATCGCCAATAAATAACTTTTCTTGCAAAATTAAAGTTATATAGGTCACGTGCCTTTTATTTTTGGCCATGATTCTCTACAACGAATTCATTATTTTATTATAGTAGAACACTTTAAGGTTTTGCCATGAGAGATACCATACAATTTATGGACCTGCTCACAATATATTCAGATCCTGCCAAAATGAAAGACTGATTCTTCGCTGTCTAGCTGAACGTTCGGTATTATAGAATGTTGTAACGTGCGCCCGATTCCCTTACCGTCCGCTCTCTAACATTACAAGAAAAATAAAAAAAACCTAATAAGAGACACCTTCAAATTAAATGTTTGGATTACGATGGTGGCGAAATAGGGGAAAAGCTTAGCTTCTTTGCACCTGAAAGACTGATAATCAGAAATTGATTACCTAGGAAATTTTAAGGCAGGCTTAGTTTCAAATTTGTTCATTTGATGCCCGTGAGATCTCTGGAAGCATACCTTTTTGAAAGAGGAGTCGTCGGTTCTGCTCCGATTGACATTCTGCAAAATATTACGCTTGGTATCGATGTCAACCATTATGTATCGAGACTATTGACAAACAAGAGGGAACAATACTTGGATGCAATTGGTGGATTTCCAACAAGTTTGAAGATGTATATCGAATCGGATTTAGAAATTTTTCGTGAAAACAATATAACGCCATTGTTTTTGTTTCCTGGATCAATGACTGCAAATCAATTAGACTACCAGTCTCATGCTACTGCAGGCTCCGAATTTTTAAATGCAGTCTCCTCTCAATCTTCAGGCTCAGGCAATAAGACGATCTTATCTTCGTCAATATCTCAAAGAAACAGGGCATGGGCACAATGGACCAACATGATCAATCAAAGTAAATCTTCGTATATTGATCAACCGCTAGTACCAAATGAAGTGTTTAGGCATGGTATCCCTATCGATTTGAAAAGATTCCAAGCAGATCTAATCAAATACTTCATCGAGAAGGATATTGCCTTTCAGGTTGCACCTTATTGTAGTTGGATCCAACTTTCTTACCTCTTGGAAAAAGACTTCATTGACGTTATATACGGCCCCACTGAGCTGTTGATGTTAAAAAATGTTCCAAAATTTATTGTAGGAATGGAGTTTCCAAATAAGGAATTCAGGTTCGTGGAGTCTGCTCGCATTTTAAACGAGCTAGGTTGCAGTTTGGATGACTTTATCGATATATGTATGGCAATCGGTAATGATCTTCAACCTAGAACTCTTCCTCCATTGCAGGTTTATCCCTCTGCCCAACTATTTGAAACGGCATTGGATATGTCGGTCAATGGTGGTACAAATTATTACACTTATCTATTGACAAATCCAGTACAAATTGATTTATCTAAAGAAATTGAACTGTATCAAAGAGGGGTTTCTTCACTAAAATATATGCCAGTGTTGACCGAGAATGGGAAAGTTGAAATATTCACCCCTGACTCCAATACTTCGGTAGCTGCAGAATCTGACGGCTCGGCATCTTCATCTCCAGAACCAATACCAAATGACGTTCATGATTTTATTGAGCAAAGATTACCACATGAGTATAACTTTTATAGATCTATTGGTCTAATTGGAAGTGATCTCTTAACCACTTTGGCTACAGGTATTTATGCTGAATATTCACCATTAGATGGTGGTTCATCGGACTCTTACAAAGATTTGGTGAAAAAATCGGTAGCTGCGTTTAAGGATAAGGAAATAAACTTGCTCACCAGTCCCATAAACAGATACTATCAAATCAAACAGATGAAATATGTTACTTGGTTTTCACCTGGAAGTGAAATCATTCTGGCAAATAGGATGACGCCTACAATCTTTGAGACCATTAACAAAATTGTTGTAAAACATTCTAAAACAGATCACAACTTTTCCATTTCTCGTTTTGTGTCATTGATTTGGGGGAGTAAGAACCTAGATAAATTTGTTTCTGATAAGGTCTTATTCCCTAATTCAGTCCCTACTGACGAAAAGATTAAAAAACCTTTTGACCTGTTAGCTACAGCATTTTTAAGATTTTTGGTACTAATTGAATTCTTTGAATTTGATTCCGCTAAAAATTCATTGACGGCAACAAAATACGGTAAGTTATTGCTTGAACTCAGCGACTTGGATGTTTCTCCAGAATTTATGGAACCTATCTTGATTTTACTAGTCTTCCATAAGTTGCAGATTTTGGATCTTTCTGTGGAAACACAACCAAGCACCCCCTCGGTACTTTCGGCAGCTACATTGCGCTCTTATCCGAGAGAATCGCAGTATATTATGCTTTTGTCTAGGGTTTTGACAATGTATCAACTAAATCAAAGACCGGGAAATTACTATGGACCTATTGATAAGAAGACGCTAATATTCAGGGATCACTTAGACCTTGTCAAAAAGAATTTATGTGAACTGTTTGAAAGCGTTTCGGTTAGCTCACTAGTGTCAGGGGAATTTGACAGAATGGGCTTGAACAATGAAGATTGGGTCAAGTCTATTGTTCAGTTTATGCCCTTCAAAGGTTCTGCACCCAATACTATTATGGCTATGATGTGGGAATTTTATCTGCAAAAATGGTTGCACAACGGCCAAGACAAGAATGACGCAATGAACTCAATTTCTGTCGCTTTTTCTGCATACAAAAATATCCCGAACTTGACAGAAGAATTTGAAAGATCCTTCATTTTTATCGAACAGTTTGGGACAGTTTATGCTAGGATGGAAGAATTAGACTTGATAGGACAAGAAGAATTGGATGTTTATGAGAAAGCATATAGATTTATTTCTAGTACCTATGCGAAATGATAAGCTTTTTTATCCATATACAGGAGTTAATTCAGATAAATAAAATATTAAAATATAAGAGCATAGAACCAGGTCATTAAAGAACTCTGGAAAAAAAGGGCAGCTTATGTAGTCTAAGAAAAGACTCGGATCTCGATCCCAAATCACAGGGGCGATCGAGCCCAAATTAAAGCCTTGGTTGCGTGCTATTCTTCAATACTTCATGCATTATTGCTAGGGGAAGAAGATCATATTATTATATATCCAAATTTCCAATATCCTTGCACGTGTAACTATGTAAATGGTGTACGGCATCTATCGGCGGCTCTTTTTGTTTTTTCTTCGCAGATTAACTCTCAATTGACTTCTGGCCGAATTAATAACAAAGCCCATGGGTAGCATATGGTACTGCGCAATCAAAAGATCGTTTAGAAAACCACATTCGCCTTTTAATTCACACTACAAAGTTCCTGCTACTCTCAAGCAGAATTCACGACTCTTCGTCACTTGATTATCATAAGCAGAAAATCCACATGCATCATGACATCTACGTTTTCACTGAGTATTAAGATTTTGCTTAATTTTGCCTCTCATACACCTTTGAATTGATCTCATAATTCAATATAAGTAGTTCATATTTCTTCAACTCGTACACTACCACTGGTACTTACAAAAGCCCTTGTTTACTTATTACTTCAGAGGACACATAACTATCCATGCCCCAACTTCTTTATATGCAATGGTTATATCTCTAAAAGGTGACCCTGAAAGCTTTTGCGCTCTGCAACAGTCTCGGCAATAAGCTATGGATTGGTGCCTTTTTTTGTTATTTCAAAGATTATAATCTTAATCTATTGCACTGAGATATGTTCAAATGTAACTCGAGGTATAGATATCTCAACTGTCAATCTATCCAAAAACCTCAATCGAAGGATAACTGACTCTAACCTCTTGTTAGTCTTTATTATACTGTTCTTACTTAAACTAATCCTTACTTCTTATAACTAACACGTGACTAAATATAATTAAGATCATAATCTTGAACTTAGACAAACGACGTTTCTCGACGAGCTTTTATACGTTTTCCTGGAGACCCAGGTTTAACTTGGTT